>QKQZ01006750.1:0-23522 GCA_003595255.1 Solenopsis fugax | reverse complement strand
TTCGTTCGGATTATATAATCCGGGTTTACGCGCAACGAGAAGCCGGGATTCGGCGCAAACTCGCACGCGCGGTTTTCCCGCGTGCACGCGCGACATTTCGCACGCGCGACATTTCGCACGCGAGCCACGAGCGTGAAATGCAATTTTATTGCTCCGTTGGCTTCTTCCGTGATTTACCGCGTGCCGTCGGCCGTCCGCTGCCTCTCTCTCTGGTCCCCGAGCGCTCGCGCGCCCCGAACAAAATGCCACCAATCGATGCGGACGCGCGACGTTTGTAATTAGTTTCACACACGAATTCGAATGAAGGACAGCTCGAGATGCGGCCTGGCGCGGCCGTTTAATCCACTCCCCCGAGAAAAATGAATCCCGTGCAGGGGACGGACGGCCGCGCGATTGCGAGACTTTTTCGCGCGACAGCCCGTCGCTGCTTTTTGCCGAAATGGAGAGAAAGCACCCACGGATCTCGCCTCTGAAATGACGAGCTTATTTTAGAAAGAGACCTCAGTTACAAATGGCTTTTAAAAAATGTGTAACATATGCGCGTAAGTACCTAATCGCGTAACCACGTGTAATTTGCACCTTTATACAATACATTCGTATGCTAATTACGCAGTGAGAATACGCGCAGAATAATGGCACACGGGCTGCCAAGAAAAAAAAATATCTTTTCCTATTTTTTACGTGAATATGTACATCTTGTTTGCGAGATTTGCGGCGTAACGACGTGCAAAAAGACATTTAAAAAAATAGTTCGCTTTTAAAGGCTTTTTCAATCATCTGTAGCGATTGTAAAGCCTTCCGATGGAAAAATATTTTTTTCACAAACGAAAAAAAATGGTACTCGCGTTTGTATAGTTCCCCATATGTTTTTGTTTTAGTTGACAAATTGCTACCCATCAGTTACGATAACGCATTGTGGCTGGAAAATTGAAATTCACAGACTTTTTTTTCATATGGATTTTCACTTTCATTTTTGTCGCATCGAATATGTCGGTACACAATTATGCCCTCGCACCCTGCGCGACACAATTAAAAAAAAAAAATTTATATTTTTTATAAAAAAAAAATAATTTTGAATTAAAAACTTATCTGCTCGAATTTTTATCCCGATGCGCGCGTGAAAGTTTCAAGACAAATTGTAAGTAGAGAACTATCTCGCTGATTCAACTTATCATCCATTATCTAAATGAGATGAATACTTCGCGGTAACTCCGCGGACGTCGTAATCACTAAAGGTATTCGCGCGCTGTCGTTTTGCGATTTAATCTCTTCTATTTTTACAACCTGAAAGAAATTGCGTTTCTTCTTGCACGGAGGAAACTCGTTCAGAATGTAACGGCGTGTCTCGCGTTACAGCGGCCGATGAAATCGCTGACGGAAGGTAGTTAAGTAAATTTATTATCCTGTCTCAACAGCCGAATGAAATATACGCCGTCGTCAGTTAGCCGTGATAGGACCATTCTCGAAGACAATCGAAGACCTACGGTACATCGATACGTGTTGTAATGTTGACATTTAATTCAGAACTTGGTAGTATACGTTGCAAAATGTATTAATGTTGTATTAGTAAATTCTCGTTTATGGTCAAACCTTAGACTCCTGAGATTATAATTTACATTATGTGTAAACGTATCTTTGAACGTATTATTATTACGTTTAGTTAATTTCGACGCGTTGTAGAAGAAACTACGTCAACGAGAATAATGATTTAGGAATCTTTGTTACGTATACTCTCTCTCGTCTGTCATTATTTTAATAAGGACAAGGACGGTTTCGGTTTACAGCGCGAATAAGCGACGTTACTCGCAGAATACTTTAGCGGATAGGTGATTTCTGCAATTGACAAAGAGTAAAGCCGTTATGAGACTGCTCGAGAGAGAGAAATATAAGGTAATATATCATGTAAATTATGATACGACGCGAAAATACGTTGAGCTTTTTCTCGGAGGGAGTCTTATTTCTGATGACGAGACAAATGTTACGTATTCCGTTTGAAATAGGAGGTATGTGTTTCACTCAACCGGGTTCTGTTTATTTAGATATGTAATTATAGGTTAGTATGAATTCAAAATTAAATATAGACCATTTATAAATAATATGAGATTAAAATAAACTAATTTCAATTAATTCTATGTTTTGTATAGAATAACAAACACACGGTACACTGAGAGAAATCGTTTAGTAGTATAGTGATCAAATGAATTTTATAGTCACTGGTACCGAACACTTTGTTACATTTAACAAAAAAACCAAAAACTTTTTGTAATTTGTTGTATGAAAATAATTATTTGGTTAAGACTACAAATTGTTTGGTCAAAACAACTATATATTTAGTAACTATCTCTATAAAATTCATTTGATCACTAATCAACCAAACTTTGATTGATTTTACAAAACATTTCTTTCAGTGTATCATATACATTTAAAAATTTCGAGTCTATTTGAGTCTTTTATTCATTAAAATTAATTAAAATTTTGAAATATCCTTTGCGCACACAAGATTCACGTTTGTTTAACAAAAAAACCAACAATGCATTTAAACGTTTGGTGTCAACTTCTACTCTTCGACATTATCTGGTATAATTTATTTATCTCTTCGTGGTTCGAACGTACCTCATCTGTTTTCTGTTTTCGTTTTTTAATTAGAAAGCGTTTCGAATCGCGGTGCTGGCGATATAAAATTTAAGGGGCGGATCAATGGACTAGTGAAAAATTCTCTGTCGTTCGTTCGCACTGGTATGACAATAATTGATTTACGATAATGCCGCAGTGAATATGCGTTGCTGAAAGCGCAGAGGATTTAACGGGGAGATACATAAAGTCCAACAGAGTTCAGTCTATCTTTCTTTTTTTCTCTCTCTTTTGTACTGTCTCCCTCTTTGATAAAATAATCCGCGTGAGGGACCATTATGTACTTATAATTAAAATCGCGTACAACTTTGTAATCTTTATAAAGACGTTCGGTGTCATGTGCTTATTAAATAGAAGAAAAGAACGCGCATTATTAATCGATTGACGGCGAAACGCGGAATCGCCCAGATATTAACTCTTTCCAGTAAAAAAAAAAAAACGCCCCAGTTTTAAGAAGCAATCTTAACAATGGATATTATGCTGTACAGCTGTACAACATAAATAGAATTTACTATAGCTGTACAAAAGATAACACAATGTATACACAACAGTATATAATACAATGATCATGACCTGACTGAGAATCGTACGTGAAAGTTATGTTGTTAAATATTTCAGGCATATTCGCTGTCAAAGTCACAAGTCACATTTTTTACAAACCATTTTATTGGGGAAATCAATAAAAGCTAATGGAATTATTGCATTACATAGAAGAATTAAAATGTACGTGGAAACTTTTATGAATATGAAATAGCGGCGGAGCCCGAGACAGATAATAAAAAGATATTGGAATTCTCTAATGTAATAAATCTGTTAAATCTTTTAGGTGTATGCTCCTTTCGAAGAAGCTATAAATGATATTTTTTTGAGATGGCGCTTGATGGTTATGCATTGATTGCAATTAACTAGATTAGGAAGATAATTAGGGCACCCCTCGAGACACACCTCGAAGGTGTACATTGTGTGTGTACACCTACATTGCACACACATGCACATACTTAACTCGGTACGTTACGGTGATGCACTCGCGCGAGAGCTTAAAATTCGTATCGCACGTATAACACATTCTCGCTAATGCTAAAAATAACACCGCGAGTGATGATTATGCTCGGCAATAATAATTTCTTAATATTATTATTCTTACTTCTGCGAACGAGATAATCGGTTGAAGTATCCTTCCTTCTATTACGTGTAATATATGCGTAACGGCGTTATTATCGGGGAGTCGCACGTGTCTGACTTTATGCATTGATAAAACCCAAGCAAGCACAAACTGCACTATAATTAGTCGGTATAAAAATATACCCGTTAGAGAAAGTACAAGCGCAAGCCTTCTCGTGGATTATGTCTTATTTTCAAGACAGGATGGATCTTGCTATATATACATGTATTTCAACATAAATCCGTCCAATGTAAAACGATACATATATATATATATATTCGCTTCACTAACGTAAATGCAATTTCCACGTAGTTTTAATATTCATATAATTATATTACAATATAATTGGCAATTCCATTTATTTCGAGCGCGAGCAAGACGACTTCCGTTTCCGCCCGAAGTCGCAAACGATTTTATAAATAACGCTCGTATAATTACGAGCAATTTCCATTTTAGTATTCGTATAATTATATTACACAATATAATTGTCTCTGTTAATACGACGCTTTTATCAAAAGTTACTTGTACACCTCGTAAAAAGATTTCGTGCTGCGAATTGACAATTTTATTCTTTCTCACGAGCGCGATCTATTTCCGCCTGAAGTCGCAAATACTTCTATAAATAACACTCGTACAATTATGGTCTCTATATCTCGCAAGCGCCTCACGACTGTCCAGTAATTGCGCTCTCGCCGATGATGAGCGATACGCGCGGTAGCGCATCTCGAAGACGTCGGTTTGCCATTTTTCTCCGCGAGAAGAAGTTTTATTATCCCGCTCCCATCACTGACCGCTATCTAACGTTAATCAGCGCGTTAACCCAAGGAAATTGGGCAAATTATTTGAGACACCGATTACCTAAGGAATCTGTGTCTCAAATCCAATTGCTCCGGATCCGGATGCATCCGCTTACAAGCGCGTGTCGGTATAATGCATTCGTAACTACATAACGTGCTAATGACCAATCCTCATCGTAATGGGGGATCATTCGATAACAGCAACTGCGAATAGCAACTGCGTTGCGTAATCGAACACGTATCTCTTGGTTGTGATTCAAAATGCAGCGATGTTAAACTACGCGAACTTGTGTTTATCCAATAGCGCGGTTATTTCACAACGTACCAACGGGCACACATTCGACACACGCAGTTCCGTTACGATAACACGTACTCGATATATACCTCACCCGTTCGCTGCTGGCTGACGGGGTATAGCTCGAAAATATCTTTCTTTTTTACTTTCTTCCTCTCGATCCCCGCGCGCGAGCTGCGTCATCGCCCGCCCCGTAAAATAATCGGCTATCGGAAGAATCTGGAATATCTTTTCCGCTGCCCTCTCCGGTCTACGATTCACTCGTAATAAATGAGATACAATAATACGATGAGAAAAATATTTTACATTACAACGGAAACGCGATAACGTGTACATAATAGTAATGTAATTTTTATGTTTTTTATATTTTTTAGCATAAATATTTATGTTCCGGTAAAACGTAATAAAACACATTCTCGCGGAGAGGTTTCCTGTAACGCTGCAATAAAAAGCGTTGTATCAGATTCCCGGACTTGGAAATGTCAAAGCCGGCGCATGCATACGATACGGCAGTCACAATGGGCAATATCACCCTTGGAAAAAAATTTGAGATACATTTTGCACCTGGCAGCGCGACACGAGAAGCATATTCATTTAATATCGTTTTGATCGTTTGAATTTAATATCGTAGATCATACACATCGAGTGCTGATTGGCTACATCAAAGCGGTATGAAAATCAAATTGCAATGCATATATATCGAACGCGTCAATCTACACGCACGCACGCACGCACGCGCGTATATAGATGGGTGTATTAATCATACACTCCTACGCATCATTACGATATGCATTTAAAACGGATTTGCCCATAAGTAAATGTCCCAACAATAAAGTTATTTGTGCGGTCAAAGCGGTACGTTGATTTCTGCTTTGTAAATTATCTCGTCAAACCTCGCTGCGACTGTTATTGATAAAAACATTATAATCGTGTGATTGTGAGCGATTGAAAAGGAAAGCCACACAGAGAGTTTTGTACCGTGTAATTCTCATTTGCTAGGAAAATATAGCTGTAAAACGGTGCGGAAACAAAGAGATCTTCAATCGCATATAAATATTCCTGCGGGTATTCGAAGTTAGATGGAATCGAAAATTCAGTTTCCGGCCAAACGCTCGGCTTTTAAATTTACGGCCTCGCTGACGATGCGGGACGATCGATGCCTGTAAAAACAGAAAGGCTTGCGTGGCGGACGCAGCAAACGTACGCGCGAGGGAGAAAGCTGGCGAGAAAGATGCGTCGGGGGACACCACGAGCGTTTAATTAAAAACAGAGGCTTGGCCTCACCGCCGGATGTCGTCGAAGGGAAAGGGGAGGGAGGGGGGGATGTGGATGAATTACGAATAGCGAAGTTTATTCGGCGTTGTAAAAACCGTAATGAATTTTCACGATTTCTCGGCCGTCGTAAATAAAATCTGGACTAAACGGACTGTCTCTATGAGATGTAGCGAATAATGAATGGCACTTTTATTCCGCATGTAAACTGAAAAATGTGGAAAATATCAGGGGCAAATATCTCGCTGCTGTTATATGACAAATATATATTTTAATAACTTATCATATATAAATTTTTTTCGGGATATGAGGAGATCAATTTAATTTCGTGATATTACAGTTCTAGTTCAATTTAAGAGCTGTATTTGAAACCGAAAGTAACACAATTCAAGAAAATGAGAAATTGTATGTAAAATCACGCAAGAAACTTTTTAGCGCTAACATTTAGCTATGACCATTTAGGTATGTCAATTATTTGTGTTATCATGTATATAAGTTTTTGTAGGAGAGTGAGAGATTATTGATTTCCTTACACAATAAGTAAATTCATACAAATTGAAACAAGAACGCCTTATACGGTCAAGCTAGATCTTAGTGCTTTTATAAATTTTACTTGTGTGATTTTTATATACCTTTTTTCAAATTCAACCGACTGCGCACCGAATTACTTTTCCGGTCGTAACACAGTTATAAGTTGAACATGAACAGGTAATATCACATTTATTAAATTAGAAACAATTTAATAATTGACGATGCTAACTTGCATCTTGATATTAGACTCCTTTTCTTTATAGCTCTAATTCTTTACAGTTTTTTCAGGGGGGAAAAGGAGTCTAACATCAAGATGCAAGTTAGCATCGTCAATTATTAAATTGTTTCTAATTTAATAAATGTGATATTACCTGTTCATGTTCAACTTATAACTGTGTTATTACCGGAAAAGTAATTCGGCGGTTGAATTTGAAAAAAGGTATATAAAAATTACACAAGTAAAATTTATAAAAGCAGTAAGATCTAGCTTGACCGTATAAGGCGTTCTTGTTTCAATTTGTATGTTATACGGTCGAATATCTCTCTAATTTTAAGTAAATTTACATGAACGCTTTGGTATTTGACTGCTATTACATGCTATTAAATGTTTACTAAACTGCTGCTCAAGCTCGATTTACATAATTGTTACGTAAAACAAGTTCTCTAAATGGAACAATCCGAAACAACTTATATATTAATTATTGAACTATATCTATTATCCTAGAGAGACTTTAATAGGATGCGTCTCTACATCGTGTAAGTGCTGTTACATGAATTGCCTGGACCGAGAGCTTAACACGCTTCACAAATGCGATGTTTGTTCGAGTGCTATAGTTTATTAGTGAATTATTCCAGGTGAAATACAACAGTAATTTACGGGATTAAGGATAATAACATGGGAATTTGCGAATTCGAGCTTCGCTTTCTGCGTAATGTCTTCGCATACGAGGTCAAACGCGAAATACGATTTGCTGTAATAGAGAGTAAGGGACGTGTGCAAGCATGCGTTTCGCTTTAATTAAGTGACGTGATCAGAGGGATAAGCAAAAACAATGTTCCGTTTCTCGTTTTATTTAATTATCGTTATCTGAAATCGCGTTGTTACATTTTAAACTCGGACATGCGTAACTTAATTCGTTTGACCTACTCTTTTAACAAGCTACATTTATCAGTAAGAAAAATACGCCCGCGTGCGCTCGACAAACCACGTGTGTGGCTAACCCGGCAAACTAATTGTTTAATTACTTTGCTTTCTCCCTTTCTTCCCCCAACGATCTTATTATCCTTCTCGCGTAACGAGAGAATCTCGAATCTTCGAAACATGCTCTTCCCGCACAGCACCTATTAATCTACTTAATACTCGAAGTTCTTAACGAGATAGTTCATTCAACTTAATAGTTTTCGGAGTAAACTGCGATATTGTCAATAACTACGAATTACGTAAAGTATCGTTACGTGATTGTGCCGCTTCGTGACGCTTGTACAATACAAGTTGCGTGTCATCATACGTGCACGTAAATTACTCATTTATTTTCATAGCCGAGCGGACAGTTTAAGGGAGAATAATAATTTATTATATTATAATTAAGATAGATAAGTCCGTAAAACGTTTATCCATAATATTAATGAGCGTGAAACAAACATGGATGATTGATTAAAATTCCCTGTGACGTAAATTAAATTTTAACGCAATTCTAGTAAGTGTAATTGACAAAAGTTTAAAAGATACACGTTACATTTCTGAACCATTTTTTTTTTAGTTTTATCCGTGACAGTTGTATTCAACGCAAATGCTTAAATAGTACAAATTAGGTCGATGTTAAGGCTACACATGTTTCGCACATTACGTGTGAGCGTGTATGTGTGTGGTTCAAGTTGCTATGTATCCTTCTTGCTCTATTCCGAACTACCCTACATTAATCTACGCTGGCCTAAGGCGCTTTAGTCAGTTCTATGGCACGTTGTATTGTTCTTCTAGTAGAGTATCCTGACCACTCTGCAGTATAATAGGTACACATCGCTCCATGTTGCTCTACATTATTAACACCCTAATGTCTCATTGAAATACAAGGATTAAAAGTTGGGTGGATCCTTACAGATAGGCACCAGATAGGCATTTATGTTTCAAGTATAAATACAAGTGCGCAGTCGTTATATTTTTTGCGGCGGCGAATGATTCGCGCGTTTTACGCAAATTGTAAACTAATTTTGGCACTTCCGTGTATAATTATACGAGATCGAAGCGATCATTTTTCCACCCTCCCCCCATCATCGATGATCTGATTAACCGTGAAGGGAGTCGCGGAGTTCTTATTATGCGTCGAGACGCACAAGATCAAAAGCGATCTGTTGAAAAGCCGTCGGTGGCAGCAGTGCCAAGGAGAGGATCCGAGGGCGGAGAATGCTTTTCTGTCGACGGGGTGTCGGGGGATGGACTGTGGTTGTGGGGAAAGGGTGGAAAGTGCCACAGGAAAGGAATCAATACGTACTAACCGTCCGGAACACGTTTGAGCCGTTATCTCGGCAAGTGACAAGATCGTACGACCGACGGCGGCGCGTGACAGGAGCGTGGAGAAGGGTGGGGATTTAAAAGAATTTCGATTCTCCGAAAAGCGCGTCTTTCCCTCGTCGCACTCGTCGTCCGTCGTCGGCAAAAAATAATCCCGTCCTCTGCCCGTAAAGCCCGCGGGGCTCTGAGAAACAGGGACAGATGAGCGCGTATGCGGCGCGGCGGTTGCTCGGCAATTTTTCCGCACTTTTCACCCCCGGCCCGGATTAAGAGCGTTCCCCCACAAGATCGCCTCACCGTGATAGAAGTGACGTGACGCGTGCACTTTTCTCATTACAAATTAATTATTCATCGCGCGAAGGTGCGCGTAATGTTCGATGAACGCGAGCGATGACGGTAATATATTACTTCGGCGAGCGTCGTCGCGTCGGTCGGGTCGATCCCTTTCCCCCCCGGATTACGGGTTTTTCATCGCGGAAGGATTAAACTTGACGTGGATTATGTTTACGCGATCGGTACACTCTTTGTGTCTCTTGGGGCTAATTATAATTTTAAGTTAATTTCCTCAATTTCGCCGAGTTTGAAATTAAATGCAAATCTCGGAGCGCCGCGACGCGGGCGGCGGCTTTATCAGGTGGTTACCGATACCTCGGAATCGCAACATAAACTGAACGTCCTCGTTCCGAAGACCTCAGTGGGACTTAAAAGTTCTCGCGAAGAATACAGGTCGTAGTATATCAAAGTTTGCGCACGTATACGAGGAGCTTTAAAATTCAACGCTCCATCTGACGTTAGCACTGACGACGATAAGTGCATAAACCCGCGACACCCACGAGATATCGACACTTTAGCTTGCCGTGCTGTCTGAAGAGGTAAAAGAGTCAATTCCATTTTCTTGGGTGTACCACCTCGGGGGTTGAAGGGGCTGTTTCCGATACCTCGAATAATTTCGAATAGAAATTGGTAGCTTTCGTCGGACGCTATTCGTATTTCACGACGCGGCACGCTCTCGCCGGGTAGATCAGGCCTACAGCAAGTTCAGTATACCTCCGACCCGAGCGGTCTTTAAAGGAACATTGTCGAGAGACGAAAGGGAGAGATGAAAGGATTTAAAATCCTTAAGTTTAATTAACTTCTTGCCGCGCGTCCGACTGCGCTCACGCAACGAGAAAACGATTCCTCTCCATAAGTATAAACGAAGATTCCCCCGTTCCTAGTTCCCACCTCGACCAGCCTCGCTATTTTAAAGTTTACCGCCCCGGGATGGAAATTACTTTTACTCGCGGAAACTTGTGCCAGGCGAAACTTTATTCCACTTTAATGCCGGTAATTCCAATTTAATATCCGCGTATTGCGGTCGGCGCGAGAAGCGAAAGGGGAACCGACATACGAGACACCTCGTGCCAAATCGATTCGATAAACGCGACCATCGCCTACCAGTCAATATTTTTCTTGTCGCGAAAGAAAATGGCAGTCGGCGTTAAAGCAGTGTTAAAGCGCATAAAAAATGTGGGGAAAGATATGAAAATACAGACGCAAGTATTAAAAAATTCAAAAATTATCTAACTATCCTCCCCTACATATGACATATGCATGTAACAATCTCGCGATAAATAGAAGTGCAATCGTCGCGCTTGCAAATTGGTGCGAGTCAAAAGATTTGACTCTCGCGCGCTTTTGTCAAAACTTCCGGTTCTCACGCGCTGATCAAAAGCCGGATTTCCCGCAATAAGAACGATAAATTACGCGGCATCGGGCGGGAATGAAATCGTGCCTCTCGCGCGCGTGCTGGCCAGTTGGTACAGACCATTGATAGTCCACGCGGGCGAACAGACGAATCAGCAGAAGGAAATTTACGAGCTCGTCCGTAAAGCGGTTTAAGGCCGTCGTCGGACGATGCACTTTTTGCCGGGGGAAGGTCGAAGGTGGAGCCAACGACGTGATATAACTTTCAGCAGGTTCGGACGACGATAAATTTCTGGCACCTTGTCGCTGACAGCGGGCATTAGTCGATGAATGATTATTGGAACTTCCACAATTCCCGAAGTGCTTGCTCTTGCAATCTCCAATTAAGACGATCAGACATTAATAGTTGAACGTTTCATCGTTTAAATGGCGCCAGTCAATCGTAAAGATTTTGTTTCAAAAGTATAAAATATTAAATTAACATTCAAAGTATTTATTACGTCGGGAAAAGTAAGAATTTTCAGGGGATTTCTTTTCTATTGAAAATCAAGGATTTTATTGATATTCAGAGAAATTTTGGAAATACTGTTAAATTTAGATTCTATCTCCTTTTTTTCTGATAAAATTATTTTTTTGATCATTTTTTCTTGATACTGAAAACTGCAATCGATTAGAAAATATGGCTCATTCACGTACATTCTCGTGTGATTCGTGAATTTTTGTAAAAAAAATCAGTAATAGAAAACAATACATTCTAAATTAGCATTGTGTTTAATTACCTTTCGAATTTTATACTTCCAATGTGCTCCGTAAATTGCAGACACAAATCATTATATGTAATTTAGTTCATATTAATTTTTTTTTAATATTTTCTCTTAAATTTAATATTCAAAACTTCAATAATTATTTCTTTGTGATTGTACACGGAACGAACAATTTTACTGCAACATTAAAAAATTCAGCTACACTATTAAAAATGGGCAGCAGAATTTAATATAATGTAACGGAAGCAAATTTCAAGCGGGTACATTAAAAACATTTAATGTTATCAAAAGTGCACTAAATTTCATACACATACTTTTCAGTTATAAATTTATTATATGTACTTTAAATTTAATGTTTAACGTAAAATTATCGAATTTCATGACATTTTTAACAGTGTAGATACAAATTAGAAAATAATTTCATATTGGGCCATTAAAATACGAGTAATTATGTAATTACGTAGTTGAAAGCGGTTGTAAAGTGGTTGCAAGATACAGTTGTAAGCCGCTGTAAAATACGGTTGTAAAATACCTTGTGCGAGATGGTCGAACTTCATCTTTCACGCTTACCATACAACAGCGTTAGTTGTAAGAGCGAACCAATCAAAGTGTTCAGAGGGCTGTTACGTGTCCACGCCGCTATAGTTCATAGAACGTACCTTTACTTTATTGTAGATTAACCTTGTTGTACAACATTCACTACTACTACTATAATATTTCCATAATCCTACAAACGTTTACGCAATTGCAGAATGGGCTTAAGACATCCAAGCATAACAATGTTGCTGCAAACAGAGTTTTGACATTTTAGCAATCAAGTTAAACATTCGATACAATTTTTTAAATGATTCAACATAATTATTTTCAGATCTGTATTTTAACAAAATTGTTTGTTCCGTGTATGATTAAGAAACATTAAGAAGCGCGTTATTTATAATATAAATTTATTTCAAAGCTTTATTAAAAAATTTTACAATCTTGGAATATTGAATAAAATTCTTGAAAAATCCGGAATTTCTCAGGAAATTCTTTTACATTTGAGTAAATACCTTGAATATTTTATTACATTGCAATGTATACACACAATGATTGCAATAATATATGTATCATTTTCCATTGAATTAATTTTTTTATGTTAAGGGACATGAAAACAGTGATAGTAATAAATTCTCGTTGTCTTTTTACAGACATCTAAGTAAGCACAGCATCTGCTGTGTTTCAACGTTTCGAACCAATTATCTCTGTTCAATTATAAACTCGATAAATACCGGGAAAAATCTTATGATATATTGATTACCTCTGACAAAGATTCTAAGAATGGATGCTAATAAAAGACGTTCGTAATCCTGTAGCTCTGGAATAACGAGTAGAAAACGCCGCGTTATCAATGCGCCGCACGTATGAACGTGAAAATCGAGTGTGATTTCAGCATGCAAAATTCGTAACGCGAAATTCGTAATATCGCCGAGGAGTAGAAAACATTGTCAAACCTAGTCCGAATTGTAAGTTACTAATATTGATATTTGTTCGCGATATCGACGTACGTATCTGTCCTTCAATATTGCGTCTCTCACGCAATTTCGCGATTATTTTCATAAATCTACGTGTGCAACGCACCTCGGACGTTTTTTTTCTTTTCTCGATAAAAATCGACGTTTACAACGTTTTATGTTCGGCACGTAGCAATGAAACCTCTCTCGGAGTTTTCCCCGAGAACTTCTCGAGAAATTCTCGTGGTGGATCGCTCGCGGAGGAGCGCTACGCGTGATTTGTGATAATAGTCTACCGGAAATCTATACAGCGAGCGTGAAATCACAACCTGCGCAGAGAGGAAGAGGTGCGAAGAGACGAATTTAAAAGATTCGTCATGCTTGAAATCAGATCGCTTTTTTCCGTGGACGCAGCAGAAGCTTCGTGAACCGATAAGGGGCAAAAGTATCTTCACCTAGGAAAGAACTGTATGTTTGTTTTATATATATATATATATATATACACATATGTATATGTATATATGTATATATACAACAGATGTACATGTGTATGTGTGTATATATAAGTGTGAAAGTATCATGGTGAGGAAATTTCTCTCGTTCTCGCGACCGACTTTTTCTCGCTGCTTAGTATCAGAGCAAAGGTACTCCGAGCTTTCTTCCCTCTTTTCCTTGAGACCGTACACTTCCGTGCGCTTCTGGTGCTTTTTTAGCGCGTTCGCCCGCGAGATGATACCGAGAAAGGAAAAAAAAAAAGAGTCGGAAGAAAAAGCTAATTTGCGGTAGTCGTGCAGGTTTCAAAGGAAATTTGATCCCTATCTGCTAAGGCGATCTCAAAGAGCCCCTTCCAGCGATATTCACACCGTTCAATCTGTCCCGGTTGCGAACTTTTACGGAAACCGAAGTCATTTCGACGGGCAGGTGTCATCGGCCTCTCTGACCGGAAACCCTGAGTGACAAGCGTCCACTCGATTGCGAAGTTTCACGCCACGTACAAGCAAACGGGTGTAGTGCTTGCTTTAAGTGCTGATGAAAATAGATTTCTTTTCGAGGCCGTTCCATGTAGTTTTAACTACTTCGTTCGAAACGTGACAGGAGAGATTCACTTTACATTTAATTGCACAAGAATAACTTGTGACGCGACGGAAACGTCCATTTTGACGAGAAATTCTTTTACATAACGTTACATAACCATATAAAAAATTATCATATATATTGTGAATTCTTTTTTCTTATCTTCCCCGAACTTATAATGCGCATCGACAACGATAATAATAAATTTACTTTGGCGCGCGCAGCGCAGCCAAAGGTTGAAGTTCAAAGGAACCAATTTGGCTTCCCGTTCAAAATGTTTGACGAGGTTACAACATACATAGGTAATTCGATTTCACGTGGACTATGGTTGGTCGACATACGTTAAGAACACAATGCGGCATCGTGTGCTGTTTAGCCCGGTGCCCCGCGTTCAAACGCTAATGCGGATGAAGATTAGGGTCGTATAAATAATCGTAAATTTCGGCGGTCGAGAGAATAAAAAGTTTTAAATTCGTTTCTTCAGAAAATCGTATAACGAAGCATTACCTCGAACTGTTTTCATTTGATTCATCAGTCGATTGTCTCAATCGACCACGATTTTATTTAAGTTTACAAAGAATTAACGAAAGACAATTTCTTGTCTCGTGTCAAATGGCAATTGTCATCATTTCCAAAAAAAATGATATCCATTAAATTACTAAGGTGTTAATACTAATATTTAACGTTAAAAAATTAAAGCTGTTTCACAAATAGAACTTGATAAGTAACAAACACGATTTTATTTTAGCCTTCATCCGAAGCAAATATTCGGAGCATACAGAAGCAAATTTATAGCCCGGTTGCCAGAATAAATTCTCGTATATATCAAAACTTTATTGTGCAAAAAGGAAACAAATAGTTTTTGGTAAAAGTAAGATGGGAATTTCGTCAAAAATAAATGTTTGCTGGTGACATACGCGTTTCGAAGCTATTACCATTTTACGAATTGTAAGGGGGCTGGCAACAACCGTCGTTTTTCATATAACGTACTACTTGGGATCAAAGTATACGGGTTGGCAAAAGAATCGGTTATTGCGTGCCTGCGTTCTCGTGCGTAACGCGGGCGTTTGTGCCTCTTTGTCGCCAATGTCGATTTACATGACGTGCATCTTTGTTGCGCGCGGCAACTCGCGTTACATGCAGAAACGAATTTATGCGAATGTTGTACACCATATATGCCGGTATATATGCAGCATATTCGAGTATCATTCGGTATATTCGAGTTCGCCGGAGTTTCGCGAACTCGACCTGAAAGCTTGTCCATAAATTTCCCCGCTGAAATTGTCGTTTTGCAGATCGAAGATGTGCGTAACTTAAGAACAGTACAAACTATCACATATCATATAATGCCGTGAATAATTAGCGTGACACTTATTTTTTTGAATTTTTTTATTAAAAATTTTTTTAAATTAACGCGAAAAAAATAGTGGCAATAATGAAATATTTTTGCTTAACATATTCTCATCATCATATTATTATTATGAGATTAGTTTAGTCTTTTAATATTTAGGAAAAGAGTTCCTTCTTTCAACTCATGAGATACTTTTAAGTAGTAAAATATTAGATTGGTCAGCCACAAGTAAATGCATATTCATGTATAAATTAGATGTCGTATATTTGTTTAGAGACAAATATGACTCTAAATTCCAAATGAAATTCCGATGGGAAATGCCTGAAAGCTTGTCCATAAATTTCCCCGCTGAAATGGGTGTTATGCAAATCGAAGATGTGCGTAACTTAAGAACAGTATAAACTCCACATACTGTGTGATGTCGAGAATAATTAGTGTGACACTTATTTTTTTAATTTTTTTATTTAAAATTTTTAAATCAATGCGAGGAAAAAAATAGTGGCAATAATGAAAAATTTTTTTCATGACGTGTTCTCATCATCATATGTATTATTATGAGATTACATATTTTAGTCTCTTAGCTTTCGACTCACGAGATACTTTTAAGTAGTAAAATACTATATTGGTCAGCCACAAATAAATGCATATTCATGCATAAAATAAATTAGATGCCGTATATTCGTTTACAGACAAATATTACTCGAAATTCCGAATGAAATTCCGATGGGAAATGCCTCGCGCTACGATCTTATCTTCGGTCCGTGAATATCTCACGCAATTGTTAAGTCATCGTGAATATACGCGCGAAATGCAAATGTAATACAGCCTCGCGACGCGTTGTGGTTATAGAAACGTACGTGGCCCCGCGTTGGGTAAGTTTCGCGCTCACGGCGCTCCGTGTACACCATCGTATTGTGTAACGCTCGCTTTGCGCAATAAATTACAACGTTATACGTCCCGAGCAAATATAATCTAACTCGCGTTCCGGGTACCGCCTACGATCCGCCATTAAAACTCCGAAACCGCCGCCGTCAAGTTATTGCGGCGCGTACGATTATTTATCCGTCCCAAGCCGCGGATTGTTTTGCGCCTCGATTCCAACGTACGACCCGCGCGATCCATAATTATTCTGGCACGAGCGCAACTCGCGGACAACGCGAGTTTCAACGTCGCGAGCGCGAAATCGGGACGGCGACGGCGACGTCGGCGGCGCGATGGCGCGCGGCGATTAAAGAAGAATCGCGCGGATCTGCGGACTGCCGCCTCTCCCGCACCTGCATATAAATATTACGTCCGCCACCGGCGCGACAGATCCCGCGGTCGCGATTTATGGGCCAACGTGAGCCGAATATCGAATATTTTTGCCGCACGTGCGCCGGCTATACGTACACGCGTGCTCTTATGCATTTCGCCCGCGCAAAAATGCCCGACTGTACATGTGTACCGTGACAAGTGTGTCCACACGATTCGCGAGCGACGAGGCATATCCACGGCGTATTTAATCACCACACCACGCGTATAACGCGGATTTATGCAAACGTCAGAACGGACGCATTTACGTGTTGCGGTGACATCACGCATATTCGTGCGTTTCATAAATCTGTCTAAACGCGTGCGACAAGTACAATGTGTCGCGTCTTCTGTGCCTTGAATTTCGCGGCGGTTACTTCATCTGCGCGCATCGATCATAAATTATGTAATTGTGCATAGTATAATTGAGTGACACTCGTTTTGATACTGAATTCATATTGATACTCGAGAGGTGTATGGTTCGCCGTTAAATTTCCCGTTGCCTATTTATACAATTTATATTTTGATTTATACTGTCGTTTCGAATAATTCCCTAAATCTGAACAATACTGACAAGGAACATTAGGCAACCCGGAAATTTTTAAAAATCTGAAACTTTGTGTACAAATAGAGGAGTTTATCCATAACACAAAAATATTTTTTGTTCATGCCCAATTTCAGTTTTAGGGGATAAAATACTCTTTTGAAAAAAATCGGTTTTTTTCTTCCCAAGCGAATATCGTCGAAACTATAAGAGATAGAAAAAATGTTCTGAATGAAAGTTGAATGGCTCGAGGAGTACTTTATAACAATAATTTAAAAACATTTTTTTAAATTAATAATAATAATGATTGATAATTAAAAAACTTTTTTTAGAAATTATTGTTATAAAGTACTCTTCGAGCCATTCAACTTTCATTCAGAACATTTTTTTCTATCTCTTATAGTTTCGATGATATTCGCTTAGAAAGAAAAAACCCGATTTTTTTTTAAAGGATGTTTTACCAAACTGAAATTTTAAAGGATGTTTTACTAAAACTGAAATTGGACACGAACGAAAAAGATTTTTGTGTTACGGATGAACTCCTCTATTTGTACACAGTTTCAGATTTTTTTGAATTTCCGGGTTGCCTAATGTTCCTTGTGAAGGATGTATAGGACATTTTTCAAAACATTAAAAAAATTATGAAAAATATTATAGATTGTTTTATATTGCATTTGAAAGTAGTAGAAAAATTTTGGCAGCGATTTTCTATCTAAACAAAACGTTATTTCAATAAGAAGTAGACATTTGCTTTAATAAAAATATAATTATTAATAAAATAAGAAATGATGAAAAAAATCTAATTTTTTTATTCAAGTACTTTAAATATTTAAGTGTATTAATGATTTATGTAAAGTTTCATTGCGATGCAGAGATCAGTTCTGTAAAACAAATAAAATTTATTTATTTCTTTACAAAATAACTAAAGAGACAATCATAATAAAACTTTGTATAAATCATCTTGAATACTTAAAGTATTTACACAAAAAAAGATTAAAGAAAGATAAAAAATCTTGCAAATCTTAAGGCTGTAGAAACACGAAGTAGCCGTGAAACGAGAAATTGTAGCTCCAAGCAACAGAAAGGTAGAAACACACAAACACTAGCCGTACAATGTTCACTTTATTGTAAATAATTAACAAGCCAATTTCCAGTAAGCTGTTGAATTACCATGCGAAATGCTGGATTACTTCGCTGGGATGTCGATGCGCAATCAATGAATGGATTCATGTGGAAATCGTGTTGGAAACGAATCCTGCGTTTTCACCGGGATACGCATCATGGCTTCGTGATACGAAGCTATTGAAGTAAAGGCGGAAAGGAAGAGAGCATAAGGAAAAAGATTCTCGGACAAAAAGATAAAAGCGAGTTGCCGAGCATGGCGAACCTGGCACGTTACTATTGTGTAACACCGAAGTTTTCCGTCCGAGTAAAGTCCCAGGAACTATACCGTGTCCCGCCATTTCCCCCTTTCCGTTAGTTTCTCTTTTTCTTCGCTCTCTATTTGCGTTCCACTTAATTAGCCGCTGATTATCGCATATCTTATCGCCTCCACCTCACCCGTTTTTGCCCATAATTAACACCCGATACGAGGGCGTTCGTGTTACATACGATGGGAACCTCGTGGCGCGTTATTTTTTTACGAATCGCTCGACTTTCGCACCTTCCTCGTCGACGTTTTTCTGCGCGATAAAAGTAGCGCCGTAATTATTTCGATTACGTATATCGCTCGTTTACTCGCGCGGCAATTTTATCACGCGTCAGCGCCGTTACCCGTGCACTTCAAAGTTTGTCCAAGATTTGTTTTCTCTATTTATTAATTTTTAATTATCGCGCAAGATCCGATTTCGTTATATTCGAGGTATTTTTCTCTGGAAATTTTCCGCGAGTTAAAACTTCTTTTTTTTCGGCAATTCGGCACTTTCTAGAAAAATAAAGAACGCTTCAAGAATTCTATTGGAAAGTATCATGTCGATTCACATCGACAGACTAAAAGAGCGCTCTTCGTGTAACGAAAATGTGACGTTGACGTTTATATCTTTTTGGATCTCTATTTTTTTTAATCTTCAAAACTTTCTTTTTTTTAATGTATCAGGAATTTTAAAAGAAAGTTTTACAGGAAGGAGCCAGAATTCTATCAAAGTTTTATCTTATAAGAGCAAATATTCTATTAATATTAAAATTTTAAAAACAGGATAAAATAAATAGGAAATAAGATATATATGCGAAATATTTGAAATTATATGTGCAGACTCGTATAAAAATCTTTTTCTTTCTCTTTATCTTGTACAACAACTTTTTCATTATCGATATAATATTAAATAGTTTATTATTTTTTCTCATAACATTGACTTTCCGATCCTCGGTGTGTTATTCGATAAAGTAAATTCCATTTTGCGCGAAAGTTCGCATCCCTTGTTCTCGAAAGAACGAAAATTAAACACCTGTTTACTATCCGAATTGAAAGTGCGAAGAATGGGTCTTTAAGTCCGTAAATATTAAAACAACAGACGGAACGTCATCATCGCGGCAAGTTCGTACACTATAATTATGCGGCGTCTTTCACAGGATTTCGCATTCGAGAAGTTTGCCAACAAGAAGGCTGACGTGCAAAGTCTCATAAACTTCCGAAGAATTTCCGTGAATTGTTGCGCCCTCTTCGCCCGCGACGGGAAAAACGAGCCCGTTTTTATTTAACGAAGCTCGACAAATTCGATTTTTTAAATTTCCATAAATTATATCTTTTGCATCTTCTCGTTCCATGAAAATATTACAAGAGAGAGAGAGAGAGAGAGAGAGAGGTTGCTGTAATATTTTTACTCTTTTAATGGAATAAGGAAGATTTTCCGGAAACGGCACGCGGTAATCGAATCAGGCCAGCAGATAGCCGGTGACATTACACATAATTTAAATCCTCGAATGTAATCTTGGTTGGGGTTGACATTACGCGATCCGAAATGAGGGTAGGTCGAGTCATTACCGGGTTGCTAATTATACAGGGCATCTCTATCCCTATGGAACATCATTACTCGATGCTGGAGATTTCATTGAGCTAATTCGAACTGACAAATGGATTGGCAACGAGATTCACGATCTTATCTTGCTGGTTGGCTTTGCGTTAAAGATTAATATTTTAGTATTCCTTCTCTTTTTTATAGAAACATTCTAACACGTCGATTTTTATCGAGCTGCTATTCATAGTGTTGTAAAAAATGATTAAGGAGATTTGTATGAGCGAAAGTACGATTTGAAAAAAAGAAAGTTCGAAAAAATTAAATTCTGTTAAAAATTAAATTCACTTTAGTTAAACACTGTAGCTTTTAGAGCATTAAGGTACGCAGCAAATTAATTCATACGTCCACGGAAAGAATTTTGCTAAAGGATCTAAAAATTTAGCTAGATATCTGAAAATAATTTTGCTAAAACATCAAAATAATTACGTAAGATAAGCTGGTTGCCAAAATGTATTGCGCCATTGCTCATCATGCTTGAACTTCCTTTATATTATAATTATTTGATTCAACAAAATTATTTTCAAATCTGTATATCTAACTAAATTTTTAGATACTTCGCACAGAAAAAAATGACTATCAAATCAACAATTCATTGTTTCATATATAAGCAAGTATATAAAATCTTCTTGGAAGAATTTGATAATCTTAATCAAACATAATTTGCTTACATAAAGAAACAACATTTCTTTATGTTAGCAAATTATGTCTCTTTGAGATTATAAATATTTTCAAGGAGATTTTATATTCTTGCTTATATATGAAACAATGAATTGTTGATTTGATACTAATTTTTTTTTCTGTGCAATAAAACCGTTCTTTCCGTATCTTTATAATTTATTGTCATTTTCAATCAAATGGCGCAATATTTATTTATACAATTTGAAGTTAATTCCGAGATATGATTTTATTCTAAGTTTATGTAAATGTTTAGTCAGAACATTAAGCGTTTCTCGATCTATGATTCAAATTGCAAAGTACCCATTGCGGTGGATAACGTGGCGATATGCAGATTTAGGAAAATGGAAGTCTGGGCGTCGCCCAAAGCTCCATTTAAAATCGTAAACGGATTCCGACGAGTTATGAACTTGAGGCACCGCGGCTGAGCAGCACTTGGTGCAAACGTGAGAAAAATAAGACAAGTGTGAATCTAGCGCGAACCTAGGGTGAGTTATGGACCTTATAATTCTCTGATGTCTACTTGCGACGACCGCAACGTGAAATTTAAGAAAAATAAAGTCTCATTATAGCATAACTTATGTCAGAAAATACAGAGCGACGAATAATGCTCCTCAAAGTTTGCCTTTTGTGAAAAAATAAAAATATAAATTGTTTATAATAATAAATAAAAACAAAAGTAATCATTTTCTAAAGACAGGTTGTTTTGCTGGAAAATATCATCAGATACAATAAAAAAAAAAACGAGAATTTTTGCGCAAAAATCATATTCAAATTAAAAAATGGTTTAGCTCTTTTTTTTCAACATTTATGTGAGATTTATGCGATACGAAATATTTGTAAAAATAAAATGTACTTTTTATTAATAGTTAGTTAAAAAGTTCATTGATGATGGAACACGAAGGTACGAGCTTGTCGAATAATAATTAAAAAGAGAAACAATCAGTTTGTTGACAGAATAAATTTAAAACATGCAATCGTAAAAATATTCCAACGTTTCAAAAAAATGTTTGCCGAATGAAAATCGCCCGTGGTTGTTTTTAAGCACTGTTTTTCGTAGAAACATTATCTCGAAGGTAATGCTAAACTAACATTACATTGTTTGAGAAAGAAAAATGTTTCGAAAACTTATCACACATTTTTATCCTTCATTATTCAAATATTTTCTTTTCATACATACGTTTCCCTCCGTAAGATTTTCGTAGAATAACCCACGCGCTGAACCGAGATTCGCACACGTTCTTTATCAAAGTCAAAGTCGCATAGGATCGAAACGGCAGAGCTATATATATTCGATAATTTCATTTACTGGTAAATGAGTAAAAATCAATGAAATAAATAACAATTGGCGTGTCTCTGCGTAGAAAAACCACAGAAAATCGAATCGAGGCCGTAAGCGCGAACGGATGTCCGGACGATATAATGCAATTGCGCCCTTTTGTACGCTTCCGACGCTTTCGAAATTGACGCTTTCAAAATTCACTTACGAATGTTTCTCGCTACGCTGTCGAAATATCGCGCTCTATAGAGACGGCTCGAGAGATCTGGCACGAAGTTCTGAAGCGAGCCGAGCATGAAACGATACCAAACGTGACACCCAGTCGCGTCATTACCGCAGCTATGCCTAGTTATACGCGCTATCTAAATCCCCATGGAAGTCTCGTTAGCCGACGCCGGGATCTCGTTAAAGCGACCCAACCTATTCCCGCCTCGAAGCTCTCTCGCTGTAGTCAGTCACGACCCTTTTACAAGCGGCGCAGTAGTTCGTCGCCCATATCTCTCGGCAACGCCTTCCCCCGTTCATCCGATCGAATTATATCATTACACTTCGATTGCCTCTGTTTCCACCGATCGCTTGCGCGACGGTCTTCTTGCGCGCCGTTTATACGCTTTTCGCGACGTCGTCCTTCGACGACGGGGAATCGTTTGATGACGTCGATTAGCGTTAAACCGTGCCTGACTAAATATTCTTCCCCTATTGGGACAACATTCGGTCCTTTGACTTTGAGTACAACTCCCTCCGATTGAACTGATTTAGTTAATCGTGCTGCGTTATGACAACTTTGCATACGTAAGCTTTAGTGCGTATGAATTTATTTAAACTCTTTAATAAATAAATGGTAATCGATACATGTGTGTGTGTACAAAACAAAATAAATGATTACAAATTGAAATAAGAACGCGTTGTACGGTCAAGCTGGATCTTAGTGCTTTTTTATAAATTTTACTTGTGTGATTTTTTTATATATCTTTTTTCAAATTCAATCGATTACGCGCCAAATTACTTTTCCGGTCATAACGCAACTATAAGTTGAACATGAACAGGTAATATCACATTTATTAAATTAGAAATAATTTAATAATTAGCGAGGCCTTACATTAACGGTCGAATATCTCCAATTTTAAATCACGCGCCTGAAACATGCGTTCTCACTCA
>QKQZ01006746.1:0-49541 GCA_003595255.1 Solenopsis fugax | reverse complement strand
TTTTTTCTGACACCTGCGGTGTAAATCCCCCCGCGGCGTAAATACCGCAGTTACCCTAATTTTCCTTATTGAATTGTATACCACATATATCTAAAAGTTTTTGCATCGTATCTAAATATTATTATGTGATACGAATATATCATAAAATATGCATGACGGAACTATACTGTTGCTTGTAAAGATAACATCTTCATCCGAACTATTGTGATTCATAGAGCGTAACGAGATGCATAGAGCAGTGAACGGCGGCGCTTAATTCTGAACACTTCGGCTTATTTCTAACACAAGGGAAACTAATCTACGTTAATTAATTTGCATAGGTCGAAGGTTATAGCGTTAAATTTATTGGATAGAACACGGTGTAAGGCGCGCAAGTGAGAATTTGCCATATATTTATCATAAGATCTTTTATAAATCCAATAAGGATGCTACTTGCACCATCTCTTTAGCCACATTAATGAATCGATGCAAAAAGGTTTTGCAACATTAGTTATAGTACTTTTTATGCTTTTTTTTAGTTTTTTTTAATTAAAAATCTTGTAGTTTGCGACGCGATTAAATTAAGCATTCTATACTTTTTGAATATATAATAAGGCTCACTTTATCCTTGTCGTCTTCGTCATCATCATCATCCCCCGGCGTCGGCGGACCATCGTCGGATCCGATCTCGGCGTGATCTTGAAACTGGGAAGTTGCGTAAATTAAAGGTGCGCCCGTCACCACAGCGACCTGTCCGCAAACCCAATGATTGAACCCGTACTTCTCACCGCTAAGCTAACAGGTAGTAAAGAAATTCGACATGCAGCATTGCCAGTAAAGAAACGAAGCGGAAGAAACTTGAGCAGGATATCAGAGGGCCATATCAGAATTTATAAAGTATAATAAAAATATATAAAAATTAAAAATCTATATATACAAACATGCCATATTTTATTTATGAAATATTAAAGAATGGTTTGGAGTTAATTCTATTGTTTCGCATAGATCTATTAAAATACAATAACTCTGCAAATTTTGTTTTTAATATTTTTCAATTCTAGAAATTTGTTTCTCTGTTTTTGAGAAACTTTTATTTTTAAAAATATTTGCTTATTCGGAAGAAATATATGTGTTATCCCAAAAAACGTTATTAAAATATATAGAAGTGTTTGTATCCAAACTCGAATTAGCTAAATACAAAACATAGAAAAATTAAGCGTGAACACATGCACAACATTTATTTGGTCTCAATGATTAATTATTTTATTATAAAAATGAAAAGAAAATTATAAGAATGACATTTTTTCTACGAAATATGGGACTTTTTACATATATGAGGTCCTGAAATAAAGCTGTTAAATAATAGCACGTAAATATTTATATGAGAAGTATATGCATTATTACCAGGTGATGATACCAACGCTCTTATTATGGTACATATTTATGGTCGATGGGTCAACGGGAGGCAATAGAGGGAGCGAAGAATAAAGACTAAAGAATCAAAAATAGACTTTGAATTAAAGAACAGTAAGCGTTTCATAGCATAGCAATTAATAATTGAAACGATCCAGAACGACGTGCTAGCAATAAATCAAGTTTTAATCCACTGTATAAGAAATCGAAGGCATCGAGGGCTTTAAATTTGAAGCTTGAAAAATGCATCATATGTCAGCATGCAAAACTCAATATCACAGTTTTGAAAACCAGTGATCAATAATGTTCAACTTTACACATAAAATGCCATCATATTAATTTAGAATATAGACATATGAAAGAAAGAGAGAGAGAGAATGCAGGATTAAAACCTCAATAAAACCAATAACAAAAGTGACGTACCAGATAATACTTCAGAAGAATCAATAATGCCACGCCCGGTATCATACACGGCTCGAAGTAGTAACATCCAAGAATAAAAATGACCAGAGCGAAGATGCTTCTCATCTTGCTTTCCCATTCAAAGCAGCTCCTAACCATAGGATAAAGCGAAAAATAGTATTATAAACAGTAACAGCGATATTAAGTGTGGAATCTATTTTAATTTATCTCAAGATTCTTCTTGCTAGAGAGCATGAAATACAAAATACTTTAAACTATATTTTTTGATGGAATGCTTGTCTAGATTAAAGAAAGCCTAATTAATTTGCTTAATTTTGATTTTAAATTCTATTTATAATGGAATAAATGTTTTTTTGAAACTGTAATGTATATCATAATTTTCGCTATTAATGAAGTTCGATATGTTCCATAATTGTTCGGGGCTTTACATAAAACTGAAAAGAGAAAAGTTTATATCTTCGATAACTCTTGAATAAAAGTTAAAGTCACACTCACTGTATGTATTTTCCTAGATCGATGAATATTACGATGATTGCTTTGAGTCTAAGAACATTTCGCAGAAAGACTTGTCTTTTGAATTTCATTTCCGGCTCCATGTACTTCTTTTCTTTCGGATTAAGCGTTTGAACGCACGCCCTGAATATGTTCCATATAACAGTCATTTCCAAAAGAATCTGGGGACAATTGCCCTTCGCGCGGCATCTCAGTTTCTTGTCTTTCAACGCGTACCATCGTTTCTCGCCGTTACGAATTTTTAGTAACGGTATTGCTACCCTCCCAAGGAATTCCACCTTGTGATCGCGATCTTCATCGTACACCGTCACCTCCAGGACGGAATTGATGTCCTTTACGTTACTGTAGAAACAACGAAATTTATTCTTGATTATACATAGATGGCCATACTCTTACGTTTAATCACGTTCGATTATTTAATTATGCGTATTATCTAATAATGCGTATCGATAGCTATATTAAAAATGATTAGCGATATTTTGATTATAACTTACAAGGTAAAAATTTTCTGCCAATTCGGCGCGAGAGTTTTATATTCCGTTTGGGTTTGTAATCTAGAATTTACGAGCTCTAAAACGCAGAAAGGGTCACTTTTACCACCGAGATCAGCAGCTGCGAGACCTTGCGCACGGTATACCTGCAAAAAGATGAATTAATTTAATAAACAGACTCATAATATAAAATTTATTAAAAAATTTGTTAAATTTATTTTAATTTATTAGTATAAAAACTTCATAAAAAAAGTCAAATCTTTTTATTAAATTAGTGAAATTGAGAAAGAAAAAGTACTTTATAAAATTATTTAATATAGAAATAATTTTTATTTGACTGACTTCAATTATTTTTTACATTTTTAATAACAAAATTAACTTCGTATGTGCTAGAAAATTATTCATCAAGCCAATAGATTTTACATAATTTAATTGTGTAAATAATAATAATTTTCAGTGGTAACACAATTTAAATCGTATCTGTATCGTGATATTAAAACTGATTGAGAAAAAGTTTAAATTCTTTTTTGAGAAGACCTTTTGGATAATTAGCGTTTAATGTAAAATTCATCATCTCAGCCCACTCGAGAAGCGACACACTTTTTATTCTACGATCGAATATGCTTTACTAATTCAGAACATTAAAAAGTCATTCCGAAATAAGCGCGTCACAATATTGAACGAAAAGCTATCTCTTTTGCTTCAGCTCTCGCATAACAATATTTACATGTCAATATGTTACATTTAATATACATGGTAAAAACTATTTCATAATGCAAATGAATTTATTACCATCGTTATTATTAAATAACATATCCGTGTGAATTATATCACTAAATTTTGACAGCGTACTTTGCTTGTCAGATAAAATTCTACCGTAGATGAATGAGTTTATAATTCGATAAAGACGAGTTTTCGAATCTATAAATATATTAGAACTTTTCTTCGTTCTCGACACGAGTATAATGGCTCAAAATTTGACGACCTATGTCAGGAACATCCTGTACATTAATTATTACTATTCTTCCTTGACGTTCTAAAAAAAGTTAACACTTCAACATTAGCATGTTAACATGCTAATGCGTTAGCAATTAATGCTAAACGTTTTTGCTAATTTACCTTCACTGTCAGGTGGCCTACGTCGCGTATCCTCTGGAAAGTGTTCACGACGGAATATCGTTGGATCATTTGTGCGCGTTCCATCGGTATTTCCTCATGCGCGGCCAAATCGCTGATTGTCTCGTTGGCTGTGGTGCCGCTTATCGTTAAAAGTAAAAAGATATTGCCCGAACCATCCTCGAGTTCGCGCCGTAGCCGATGCGTGGTCTCGCGCTCGAGGGTCGCCAGATCGATTACCGTCTTGCCCATTAGATCGTCCTGATGACTCCTATCTCTGTCCCAAACCGTCACCTCTAACTCTTGTCCCAGATACGGATCCTCGTAGAGGTGGAGGTCAAACTGCTCCAACCAAATTGGATTCAATGTTTTGTTAACGACTTTCGACTTGTATTTCTCCGTGCCGAGTCTGCAAATTAGGATGTGAGGACTTAGTTTTTATAGCGAAAGTTCCACAGTTTAACCAACTGCAGTTTGTATTGCTAATATCTCTGACATTTCATTCTGTTTAATTTTACCATTATGTCAAGAATAGAACGATTTACGTTCTACGTAAACAAAAAAAAATACGATATTGTAACATTATATCAATTATAATATCAACGATATCAATTTAGATTTATAAACAATGTTAATT
This sequence comes from Solenopsis fugax, assembly GCA_003595255.1. Classification (NCBI taxonomy): domain Eukaryota; kingdom Metazoa; phylum Arthropoda; class Insecta; order Hymenoptera; family Formicidae; genus Solenopsis; species Solenopsis fugax. The sequence continues at coordinate 44,969 of QKQZ01006746.1, read as the reverse complement.
TATATTTATTTTGTAAATATTTAATAAAAATGTTGAATAGAATAAAATAATAAATTTATAAATTAAAAAATTGATTGGACAATTAAAACATGCTGTTAAAAAGTTTACTAATATAGATTTACTAATGCAAGCAAAACTAAATTTCATCAAATTGAATAATAAACAGAGATGAAATGTATCGGAGGTAAATATCATAACTTAATCAAACTGATTGCTTTTATTGTCTATAGATTAAAAGAGATAATTTAATTTTTATAACAAGCAATTAGTAGAAAAATGATTAAAAAGGAAGACAATCTAAATTTCTCTAAAAGCAAATATCGAAAAATTATTGAAGCAATATTAAAAAATTTTAAACAAAAAAATTCTATCCGCTGACAACAGAAAACAATCAGAATGATCAAGTATGCGTTTCATTTTGTAATATTAGATTTTATATACCGAAATTTCACGTAAGGATCCGATAAACCCTCAATGTCCATCGGCAACAAATTCTTTGCCTCCACGAGGACAATTGTCACCACCGAACTCCATATCTGCGATTTCAATCGTCTATTCACGTCCGCCAATCGATTAGTTCTCTGAAAATACTGCAATATGGAAAAATGGGACACTAAATAAAATGATAGCTAAGGAGACTAATGTAGGATTTGTGTACTACATAGCATAATTATTGCAAATAAGAAACACTAAGTGAAACTACACATTTAAATGACGTGATTGTTCGATTTCTTTTTTTTTTTAATTTTTATTGAAAGAGTTTTAACTCAAGAAATAATTTATGAAGAACAATTTTTTGTAGATTCGCTTCCTTGAAATTTTAATTTTATTATTTCTATGTGTTGTATAATATATTGCCGCAAGAAACTTTTATTTGATATTTAATGCACATGTGAACGTGGATTTAAAGATTAAAACGTTTTATGTGACTCTACCCTGTGGATATCCTCCATCTTCTCCTTCAGTTTTTCCAGAATATCGGGGCGTTTGATCTCCTTTACTTCCAAAATATCGTTTAAAATGCTTGAATTTTCCTCTCCGTGTGGCAAATCAATCTCTTGCTTGTTCAGCTGTGTATTCGAACTCGTTGCCTCAGCTCGATCCGATTTTGGAGAAGCAGTCCGATTTCGCAATCTTCGCCAATGTTCGGTCACTTTGCTCTCGTTCCTCTGTTCGTCGACTCTCGCGGTTCGCCGATTTTCCATCAATCTGCTCTCGAATTGCGGTTCTTCGTCCTCTCCCTTTGCTGGTATAAATTTAAAATCATACGTAGGTTCCGGCATGGCATGATATGCCTGATTGATATCCGTCAAGTTGTCGGATGCATCATCGAGTTGACAGTGCATTAACGTGTAGCTAGAAGGGGGTTTGCGATGATCGGCGATCCACGTCTCGATCGGTTGCAGCCACGTATGCTTCTCCACGTTCTCCTCCCAGATTCGCTCCACCTGATCCTCCAGTATCCTCTCTATCACATCGACCTTTCGCCTCAGAGAGTTTCTTAATGAACCCTTTGCCTTCCGTTTCTTGATCCCAGACAGGCTTTCGATGGACGGTCCTTCAACCACTCGTGTCTTCGAAACTCCTATCACTGCCGATGCTCCCTCGAGCTTCGATTTCTCGCTCTCGACAGCACTCGAACTTTCCCCCGTAATTTCACAAGTCGCCTTGGTAAATAGTCCTTCGGCTCGTTTCGCCTTTGGAAGTTCTTCAAACGTTTGATTCTTCGATTTTTCGCCTGCGACGCAACTCGAGTCTCTCGTGTTCTCCACGCGTCGAATATTCTCATAAAAATTGCCATCTGACGCCAAGATGCCGGCGCTGCTTACAGCAGCGTCGCTTTCCGCCTCGACAAAGTTCTTCTTGGAAGGTTTGCCAATATCGAATGATTTGTCAATAGACACCTCATCTATTTTATTAGACACCATATTAGACGCTACGTGAATTTCAGACGCAAAGTCGATTTTAGGCGCGTCGCCGACGGAGTTCTTCCTCGTCGACGTGGCCGTTGTCTTGGACGCGATGTTATCGTTCCTAGACTTGACATCGATTTCCGACGTAACTTCGATCTTGGGCATAGTGTTAAGTTCATTCGCGACATTCGATTTATTGTTAGATGAGAAATCTATCTCGGACGCGGTGGCCATGTTAAATGCGACGATTGCAGCTTCGATCGGATCGTATAAATTTTACATTTGTCGATCGCTATCTTCTTTGATGTGGCATCGACTTCGAGTATATTGAGACCGGATGCTGATCGAATGTACTATCGACTTGAAATTCAAGGCTACATCCCCGGATCTCTTCTCCGCGAAAATTACTCTTGCGATTGGAAATTGCTTTGAACGTTTCTGCAAACACGATGGATGAATTGTGAATATTTTCCTTCGTGGAAAGCGTCTGTGTAACGTGTTATTTTCGTCGGTGGTCTTATTACAAATTCCTTAGTTCTCCTTACTAGCAAAGTTACTGTGAATTCGTTTTCATGTTTCACTCGATTGGTTTGTATCTTTCATGGACTCTAAACAGACAAAACCAGGTCTAGAAGATGGTATCTGTTGTTTCTCACTCGCGGATTCATTACGTTGCGTCACTCAGTATACGATGTTGCAATTCTTAACAAAAGTATTTAAGTATGTTTTTGCATTAAAAAGATATTGGTCATCGGATTTCATAATCCAGCGGAAATATATCATTTAAACACGATGACTGTAGATTTCTCATGCGATATGCAGAGAAACGACAGAATTTTTTTCTCTTAAAATGAATATTTCTCAACATCCAAAACGTTAGTTACGTAAAACTTTATATGTCATATATTTATTGTATTTAATTTATTCTGTTTATTATTATTATATTTTTTATATTTTACCATTTTTTATCATTATATTTACATTTATTTATTTATTTATTTATTTATTTATTTACTATATAACTTCACAGTATACACTTTTTATAACGAGCTTTCGCACAGAAAGAAGTCTCCTACAGCAAGCACTCGACACGGATAATCTGAAGAGCTTTCGCACTAAAGCTCACGTTTTACACTCGATGCAGTAACATCAGCAAGGCGACACGCGCAAAAGAGGAAGAAGTGAAAGAAAAAGTGTCCGTGAGCGTAGATTGACACAGTGATTCACCTGTATCTTGTTACAACAAAATAGAAATCGTAAAGTGCAATTCTAAGTATTTCTTTTCGACGATCACAATGTCCGATATTGCTGATTAACACCGATGAGTCACTGCGGAAGATAGAGTAATATAATTCGGTCACGCATATAGATGGCCAACATGGTCGGAAGTTCTCTTATCAAGACACAAAAGTGAACTCGTTACTAACGCACAATGGAATACATTTCCGCGCCGGGGCACGATTATCAAATATCATAGGCACCGTACTGATAAGCGCGAAGCACCTGTCGTGCTCGCAAAGCAAGACGGTAAAAGTCGTCTGACTACTAGTTCGTTCTTCATTGGCAACTTGCGAAGCGTGCCGGCCAGCTGAACTTCGTCTCCCTCTCCATTTTTCGCACTAGGAAAGTGATGTTATGTCAGCAAACATTGAGACATTGTGGATACACAATTGCTGTAACCGCGAAGTACGATATTCTGACGTTGCTCTGACGTGTTTCTCAACTTTTATAAAAAGGAAGATAGATATCATATACAGTAATGACAAATTTGTTCAATAGGGGAAGGGAAAGGATTGCTCATCTAGTTGCACACTGACAAATAGATACTTAAAAATTTATTTGTGGAATATAAATGTACTTCACTGAAATAAATTTTTATTTACGGTGAAATAAAATTTTATTCTTAACAAACTAATTAATGAGAAAAATAAAATATATTTCATTGTTTTGTTATCATAATCAAATGTTTTTGTAATCAATAAACATCGAAGAAAAGTCATAGATAACATTTGCTTGTTAATTTTTTACTTTTTTCAGTATATGAAAATACTTTTTTACATACATCAACTCTGTTTTAAAATTATTTTATTTAAAGAAATTAATTTCAAAATAAAATGTTAAATTTTCTTAGATGTTTTTTGTTAACTTTATTTTATTTTATATAAGATATATTTCTATCTCTTCAACTTTGTATTAAATATATCTTCATAATTAAGTCTTTATTGAATCAAATTTCTGAAAGAATAAAGCTCGGAATTGCATTTAATGATAAAGTCATGAATATTAACGTTTCGATCGTTAATATTATCCAAGAAATCTTATCTCAAAAAAAGATTACTTCGGATTATGGCAATGGATTACGACGAGCTATTAATGTGTTCGGTGTGATATATGGGTATATATCACACGTAATATATAGACGGCGTATTATATACGTTTATCATCCGACTTTATAGGTGCACAGAGTGTTCAATACCTAGCAAATTTCTAACCATATTTTATCTGATCCTCGCAATCAACATTTTCTGAATGAAAATATAAAGAGAGGTCGGATCATTCTCGAGTTATCAATTCATTAATCATGTATTTATTCATTGTGTTTCATTTTCGTATACTTATTTTATTTTATTTTATTTCAAGAGAATATTTACGGATTTTTAATTGAATTTTAAAAGAGAAGGAATTGAGTACCTCTTTTCAAAAGCAAAATTACTATCTTTAAAACTAAATGCAAATTGTACATTATAACCGAGTTCTAAGAGAAGTATTCCAACACGAAAATAATGATTCTACTGCCGATCTGAAAATAATTATGTTAAACCATTAAAAAAAGTATTCATTCATTCATTTAAAAAATTATATTGGACATTTAAGCTGGTTATTAAAGTTTCAAAACTTTTTGCAATAATATTATACTACATAATTATTTTGACGATCTAACATAAATTTATTTTTTTATGTCTAATAGCTAAATTTTCAGACACTGCAGCAAGGTTGTTCTTCTCGTGAAGTACAGTCTAAAAGCGTGATTAGCATAACTTTGATACCATTTATTATAATAAGAAATAAGAAAAATATGAATATATTAGATTTAACTACGACGCTTTTATATTAGTAAGTCGTTGTCTAGCACCGAGGCATATTTTTCACTAAATTGATAATATTGTTGAAATAAAATTTAAAAAAAATGAAAAATCTAACAATCTTGTTAGGATAAAGATCTCTTCATAAAATGAATCTGTCGAATCAACTGTTTAAACTTCCATATTTTTTTCCAGTAAGTTTTATATACAGTCTATCACACAAGAGTTAGACTACTTTAAGAGTAAACTACTAGGTGGCTCTACTGCTGTGGTATTTATTGAAGGGAAAGAGGAGGAATCATGTTTTATGCTAGAGACCAAAGACCAGCGACGTCAGTATTATTATTTTCCATTGTGACAAGAACACTGTCTCGAAACGTTTAGCATACAATGCACTCATTTTTAGAAATCACGTGTTCTTATCACGATGGAAAGTAATATTGGCGTCTATAGTACAAAGCATAGTCTCTCCTACCTTTCGACGAATACCACAGTAGTAGAACCATCTAGCAGTTTTCTCTTAAAGCAATCTAGCTGACGCTCTTGTGTGACAGACTGTATGCCACCGTTTTCTATAGAATTTGTTCCTTGCGACTTTTTGTCTTTTTAGGTGTGTGCAAAGAAACATGGTTTTGAATGGCAAGAAATAATCCTTTATTTAAAATTTGAGAGGAAGTTTTGTTATTTACTCTGCCACTAGAATTTTCCATCTGACGTTTTCTAAAGAAAATTTATGCTGTCATGTTCTTATTTAGACAGACTGTAATTACCAAAAGTATAATTTGTGTCATTGGGACTAACGCACACACCCACACACAAATTAAATAGTGGAACCGGACTGTAGCTTATGTAGTTGCGAAGTTTATGACCTAAGTGCAACTCATTTGGAATAAGCGTGACGTGTTGCTGCAGAAGATCAGGCAGTTACGTAAATTACTGTTAATTCATAAATAAATTAGATTTAACGCTAGAGAACTCCCATTTAGTTATTCCGCGCGGAATGGCGTTTAATAATAGTTAATACATAAGTAGAGCTCTCGCGCGATAAGGGCCAGGCCTTGCACTCCACTTTCAACGACAAGTCGATACCGTAATACGGACGCGGGCGCGTACTTCCCTCACAACCCAGTTTCCCATTCTTCACGTACACGCTATAAATATACGTATGGCACATCCATCTCTCTACCAAGAACCCAAGAGAACGATCGACGCGATTACTTATTGCTAGTTTATCCCCTGCTTAATCCTTTACTATTAGTGGAGCTACTTCTTGGTGACATTTTTTCAATTTCTTTCATACTTTTAAATATATTTGTTTATATTTATAATTGATTAATTATCTTACAAATAAGTAAAAAATGAAAGCTAAAAAAATTTCTTAAATAAATCTACTCGGATTGAAAAGGATAAAAGTAAAAAGTACCTGCTCTTTTTCTTGTTGATTTCTTGGCCAAAGTGTGGCTGTCAGGTAGATTTCGCCTAAATGCTGCTTTGGTCTGACCGGATCTTTAAGTTCTAACGTTATATCCTGAGAATGCCCTAGATCGAGTTGCGTAAGGTCCAGCAGAGCTGCCCCCATAAAGTCATCCTGCAGGCCCCAATCGTAATCGAAAACCTGTCAATATATAGAATGTTTAGTGATTATTAGAACGCGTTAGATAATAAAATACAGACAATTATCTAATACTTTTTTTAACTTAATAAAATTAATACATATTATTTTTCAAATATTTAATTACGTGTTATTAAAGTTTAAATTACCATGGATTAAATAGAGATTTTTAATAAGAAAATGTACATTAAATTAAAATGAGATTTTTTTAAATAAAAATTGAAGTTATTGGATGTTGACACATTTAGCCTTCCTGCCATTTTATATATATCCGAAATTTTGATGTAATAAGAAAACCGATATATATATGAATACCTTGATAGTAAGTGGCTGAAAAGGATCTTCTATAGGCAACGTGACACTTTCGTCCCAAACTGGATTTAGATCGCGATGAACGGTTCGCGATTTGTGTAGCAATCGCCCTGAGGATTTTACTTTCACATAAGGATCGCTGGCGCCTAAAACCATAAAGCAAACCGCAAATCATAAAGCAAACCGTAAATTTTATACATCGTGAAATTTACGGTTTTGCGACAAATGTAACAGATCTTTAGTTTCCCACAAATGGACTCGAGATACGTTTCACTTAATGGTATAAAAATGACGACGTATTCACATAACTTTAGATGAATTTTTAATAGCATGTTTTCATGATATTTTTTAAAGCAATTAATTATAAGCGATTCTTCTTTCGCGATTTTTTATAAAAAAGATACGGATATAAATGTATATCTTTCTTCTCCCGTCAAAAGTAGGTGAAGTTCTCTATTTTTCCTCCTACCGCATCTATCCATCGCAACGAGATTTGCGCCTCTTCTTATGTGCAAACGAAGTTGGAAGAAGGCATGTTGCCTCAAAGCCTGTTCTCTTTTTCGCGTCGCCTCGTCCTGAAGAAAGTTCCCATCCTGGCTGAAGGAACCCAGAGGTTCCTCGTCTTCCTTCTGGAAGCTCACAGATCCTTTGGAGAATCCCTCGCCACATTTTCCGGCGCTGTCCTCTTGCACGATCACAGGCTTTTCTCGACTACTGCGTGCCAACGGAGATTCTGCGCATTCAAAATATGCCGAGATGCACATACTTGATTACTATTAGTCTTAATTTTCGTCACAAATGTGATTATTGAAAATAGATCGTATTTGATTTTGTCTTATCAAGTGTCTTCTAAAATTATCAGATACTCGTATTTAAATATAATTCATTTTTTTAGTTTTCCGATAAGTTACATTTCTGATAGGCTACATTTAGCATCATTTAATTAGTTATATCTTTAGTCTTAGACAGTCCTTGTTAAATTTTTAAAAAATTTAAAATATAAAAAAAATATGATATACATTGAATACGTCCGAATTTAAATAAATTTTACAGTTTATTAGAATTTTCAGTTTATGATTTTATATACCACTGCGAAGTCGAGTAAAAAAAAATCAGAAATAGGGAATAAAGAAGTTATTAAAAAAGTTTCCCCAGAAAATACTAATATAATTAAGCGAGGAGTAATTATACAATTGTCGCATATACGAGTTTAATTGTTAAACGGATATTTAAAAAATCACTAGGCGCTGATGCTTCCATTATAAAACAGGAGAATTCTTTGTGCAGGACGGTAGTCTGTAACTAAATGGAACAAGATAAGTCTTTCGGGTTAATCTGTCTAAGTATGGTGAAACACGCCAGCATTCGTGCTTCATTTCGTGGATCATTTCTGATCAATCGATATAATGAGGTCTAAACGTGCCGCGCATGTCGATTTTTGGCGTTAGGTATAAATTGGACGCTCGATATTCTCCTCCGTACGTGAGATTCTCTCTATTCTCCCAATGAATCCACGTTATTACCAAAAGCACTGTACAATTGTATACTGGTAATCAGCATTGTGTACAATTTGAATAAGTAATTATTTGCGCGTAAATTATGTAAACTGTAGAGCTATTCGTGTTGATCGTTGATCTTGTTAATCGTGTTGCTTTAGTTAATCGCTCATTAGAAGATAATCGGTATCATTTACACGCACTTGTACGAATATTTATCTCTCTAAATTTTTTTTTATATATTTTAGTATATTATTTTAATGTATTTTAACACAGATATATTTTAAATAAATCTGTGGTTAGCAACTGGTTTATTTTTTAAAGAGCGTTCGTTTAAATATGCATTCATATTTCAATGTCCCGCCAGGATATTAATTTGCGCGACGCAACTCTTTTGCAAGAAGGATCAACTGCCGTGTCGAGTGATTTATCAATAAATTCAATTAATTCACTTGAAAATGAAGCAATTTCCGAGCAATCGGACGAACTGACTGTATTTCAATTATTCAAATAAATTCGACAAATATTCTTCGATACTCTACACAGAAAAAAAATGAGTATCAAATCAACAATTCATTGTTTCATATATAAGCAAGAATATAAAATCTCCTTGGAAGTATTTATAATCTCAAAGAGACATAATTTGCTAACATAAAGAAATTTTGTTTCTTCATGTAAGCAAATTATGTCTGATCAAGATTATCAAATTCTTCCAAGAAGATTTTATATTCTTGCTTATATATGAAACAATGAATTGTTGATTTGATAGTCATTTTTTTGTGTACTCTCTAAATTTGAATCAGTAAAATTTTACTGGTTTGCATATACTTTTAACTGTGATCTTCAGTGACTATTCACTGTCTTTCAATGATTCCGAAGGGAGAATGTGACCGCACCTCTCATATTCTCACTATTTGATATAGTCATAAGTACAACACTAAAATTAGACTATTCACCTTTGAATAATACACTGATTCCGATTTAGAGGATAGATTACATCAGTGTGACCTAGACCTAGATAATTCCAAAGGTTAAATTTTTTAACCCTCTAATAGTCATCTGCATCATAGATTGGTGCGTTTCAACTTTTTTCATATGAAGTTAACTTCGAATAAAAAAAAATGGCAATTGCATAAAAAAACAGCAACATTCGATAAACGGATATAAAAGAAAATCATTCTTTCAATATAAAAATTAATTACAATATAAAAATTATGCATAAATGTAAATAGAGATATCGTATATTGCAGACATATTTCAGTTAATATCATAAAAACAGGAAATGAAAAAAAGCGTCAGGAATTGTAGGTATTATAAACGAATCGATGGAAACAGAAACTGCTTTTTATAAACTTATATTCAGGACTTTGTTTTTTGAAACATTGAGAACGGTTTAGATATTTGAATAATTGAATTAAAACGATATTTGCTTTTTATTCGCTCATTGTTATTTCTCCACGCTCACTTCAGAGGATAAAATTCCGATGGAAAAATTTTTAAAAAGAAAAGTAAAGTTCGCGATCTCATCGATTCATTAATACTAAATGATAATAATATTTAAATAAATAAAATATATAATTATTATAAAAAAATTATTTAAGTACATATATATAAGTAATATAAAAAGAAAAAAATATAAATATTTTTTATTTCTTTAAAAATGAACATTTATAAGAACAAACTCGAACTTCCTTTTGCAATACTGAACAGAACACTGGAAATGACGCACTTGATGCATTAATATCTCGTCAAATATTGGTTGAAAAGCATTGCTGCACACGATGCAAACAGCTCTATTTAATGCTTCATCGTCGCATGACAGTAATGATCCAATTCACTATACATTTAATACTGCGGATATGTCAAAACACTGTGCGTATGTAATTATCGTGTCACGAGAACATTTCGTGATAAATTTTTCCGTCTTGTATACATATAGATCGTACGACATAACTCTTGAAAGTCATCTATTGCCATTTGTGATAATATTATTCTTGTATATTTAAAAATTTTAAATACATTTACATATAGATATAGATTATATTTACGTATTTCTTAATTTCTTTTTTCCTGCTCAATGAAAAATTAATTTGAGGCTATTTAAACATTTAAAAACCGATTTATTAATACATCTTTTATTAATAAATTTGGGATATTTTTCTGATTTTTTAATAACTTTTGTTTTGTAACTTTTATAGTTGTTCCGTTTAATTGGATAAAGATAAATCAAAACTTTTTTGTTTGAAAATTCACACCACGCAAGTTTGTAGATATGCAGTGTGTTGATATGCAAGGTTGTAGATATGGAGGCTATCAGATACAGAGCGAACTGTATAAAACCAGGTCATCAGGGCGCATGCAGAAACGTTACACATTCTTTTAAATCTCATGTTTCTTTCGTAGATCTAAAATTCTTTTTTATTAGTTACGTATTTCAATCAAGATAGTATCTGTTCTTTTAGATCAGGCAAATTTAGTACAAACAATAATAAGTTGGATATTAGTGAATAACCCAATTTCTTGTGTTAAATAAGCACCCCCCTCAAAAGCTTCTAGCATCGTCATGAAATTTGACGTTTAAATTAATTTAGATTTCTAGCTTTGTTTTACGATTGCGTTTTGAGTTCAATAACAATATCTGTACAATTTATAAAACAGAAAAATATTTAATAACTGATATAAAAATATTATTTAAGCATCAGGATTGACACTTCCTTTTATTTCTTATGTAAATTTAATACACACAAATTAGTAAGATCGGCTAAGGAAAAGCACATTGCTCACCTGGGCGATTGAGGCAGTGCCTGGCCGGGCTCTGAGTGGCCGAGGAACTTCTGCTGTGCTCGGAGGAGTAATCGGCGGCATAATCGGACTCGACTCCGGGATTCTTGAGCTGGCTGTCCTGCACGCTACCGGCATCCTTGGATTTCTTCCTCTCCTTGCTCCTGCTGCGAGCCCAGCGACTTTTCAGAGTCGCAAAGAAAGTGTGTGTGCGCTGGGCTACCGACACCGTGCCATGATGACGATGGTGCCGGTGATGATGGACGATACCGGACTCGCCCGATCCATCACCCTGCCTCGACCCCGCTTTCTCGCTGTCCCGGAGCTCCGTGGCGCTTTTCGAGAGCTGACGGCTCCCGTTCAAGTTCAGTCTGGATCTCTCTTGGGCGCTAGTATTACCTGCAAGCCGAAATACAATTCCGGATCAAGTTGCGATACCGAATGCATGGGAAAGAAAAGTTTTGCTGGCAAAACTTGTCGTGGCAAATTATCATGTGAACAGCAAACAGAATAAAGTACAAACAATTTTAATGACGCTAATTTGATTTAGTGCGCACGGATGGCTTAACAAACACTCCTTTTCTCGATAAACTTTAATGGAATGTATAAATGTAGCTGTATAATAATTTGTTTGATTTGCCACAATCTACGTTAATCATTTGCGTTTAATATTAAAGAGTTTAAATAAATTCTTTAATTACACGCCATTCTACGTTGATGCAAACCATTTAAAATCCATATTTTTAAAAAAGTTGTCCGCTATAAAACTATGGAAAATTTTCTGTTTTATATGTACCTATATGTTATTGAACTCTGTTTGAATAATCCGATATTTTTAATAACGAATATGAATGAATCGGATTTTCGGATAAAAACGAGATACTATAATACTTTGAAATCACAAATTAAACAGTTCTGTTGCTAACAAAATAATGCACAAGTATCAAATGTTTGCAACATTTTTAGATAACATTTTTAGCCGCGGTAGTTGTGCGAGTTTCCAACGGAGAGATATAAATATTGAGTACGAAAATATTTGTTAATCGATATCGGTACACATTCCAATGTGTTGAATACTCTACACCAAACTTTTACTCGAAAACTGTTGTTCTAATTCTTTCTTTGTTCACGCTGTATTAGTAATTAAATATTTTATGACATGATTACAATTTTCCATAGTTTTATAACGAACAACTTTTTTAAAAATATGGATTTAAAATGGTTTGCATTAACGTAGAATGGCGTGTAATTAAAGAATTTATTTAAGCTCTTTAATTTGCAGATTAGCGAATGTTTGAGAATTATAAATGATCTCCTATGTAATTTTGTGCGCTGAACATGAATGTAGCCGCAAAAATTACCTATCAAAATTATGCAAGAAAATTATAATTTTAAAACAACTTTTAACATTCTTAATTTTGTAGGTTTTGTATATATATATCATTTCGTTTATATTTTGTAGATCTTTGTGTTATATATCAAGTACACATTAATCATTTTAAGGTGGTATTTAACGCCTCCCCAATGACAAAGATCATCGCAATATTTTAATATTTTTATACTGGAAAAAATAATGGAAAGTTGGCCATTTTATTATTTCTATTATTCTTGAATACTTAATTTAATTATTCCACCATATAAATATAAATATTATATATATGTTAAATATTTTAAAATTTATTTTTATTAATTAATAACTTAATTTAATTTTATTAATTTTGACTTGATTTTTTATTTAGCAAATATAAAAAATATTTTGGAAAAAAGAATATCAAGAAAAACTCGTTGATTATATTACGATTTCTTTATCTGTAACATATAGTTTAAATTAGAGAGATATTTGACCGATAATGTACAATATACAAATTGAAACAAGAACGCCTCCTACGGTCAAGCTAGATCTTAGTGCTTTTATATATATTTTACTTGTGTGATTTTTATATATCTTTTTTCAAATTCAATATAGTTTTTACTTCATCAACCCAGTTTTGATATGTACTTGATAAAGAAAATGCTATTTTATATACAAGTATTTTCCATCCTTGGCCAAATTGAAAGCACGTCGATGTAAAAGCGGAAACCAAGTGAGCTTGGACTCTGAATGGATATAAAGAAAAATACACAATGCTTTTAGAAGAATTACAAGGGAAGTACATTATATGTACTCACATGTAAGCATATCGATCCGTCTGTATTATTAAACATAGTAATACGCATCACAATGTCTTTAAAAGGCTTAGCATACTTTCCATTATATTCCAGGAACGATGATGTGTCGCATAATCGATATAAATTTCCGATTCTTATAACAGCTGGCTCGGTATTTATTTAGAAATGCTCTTCATATTAAAAAATTATTAAATGTTGTTAAAGGACTATTGTATCTAAATTACTTTCATTACTCTTATTGAACTTGCGAAAAAATAATTACTGCTTCAACAAGAAAATAATTTATTGATAAAAACTTAATTATATTAATGTACAGAGCACCCAACACAGCCATAATTTTAATTAAATTCTTTGCTAATTTTTTTTGCAGCTGAGTTATCGTTAGAAAAAAATGTGTTGCAATATAGCACAAGATCACGCACTTGTACATTCTGGAAATTCCGGAAATGTAGAGGGTAAATGCATTCGCCGTTTATTGGATCTTATCTTCCTTTCGCCGGAAATCGTCCTAACACGCTAATGTATCGTGGAAATCAATCTGGTATTCCAGACATCTAGCTGGAGTATTGCCTTCCACCGACACGTCCCATAGGAGAAATCCAATAGTCATTTTATGAGACGTTGAAAAATTCGTTTATAATTTTTGCAGTCGTAAAATTCTACAGATTATCTAGACAGTAAGAAATTTTTGGGTGTCGTTAAATAAATTATTAAAAAAAAAAAAAAATGCAGAAAAGCTAGCAATATATTCAGTTGTCATTATGCTCTCAGAAAATTACATTCTTAGACATTCTTGACTGCAACATTTTATGTATATTTTCTGTTTTATATTTTATTATTAATTTTTAAAAGATTTTTTAATTATTTGACCAATAATTCTTGTAAGATTTAAAGAACAGCTGTTTAAAAAATGAAACAGTTGCCAACCATTTTCAGCTCTATTACATTAATTGTTTTTATCAATTGCTTCCGCAAAAGTGAGATTTATTTAATGCAGTGCATGCTGTCATATTACAGTATTACTCACTCGTAGGTGTTGGCTCACTGTCCTCCGATCCAGCGAGTAACTCCACACTTTTGCTCATCTTAGCCTCCGAAAACGCGAATTAGTTCTCGAGACCGTTGCTTGCAGGGCTTTAGTCTCTTCTTGAAGTGCACCAGCCCGCCGCATTCCGATAGCATGTTTCCGCCGATGGATTAATGAGGCCCAGCAGCGTCGACCGACCGGCACATATTCCGACTTCGCAGTGTCCACGTAATACCCGGTGATGTCAATGACTTCTGTAGCATCATAACAAGAGTTTCCTTTTCTTCTTGTAATATTGATTAGCCGTACAGCTATAGCGTGTATTTTAATACGCAGCTAATTTGAGTCTCCTGAGACTTCCCCTTTCTATTGTCCCACCATTTAGGGCATCAAGGTATTAAAGAGCTTTCTATATTAATTGTTATATGTCAGGAAAATAGGAGACGTTCTCTGTTTTACAGTGGAAGTGTGTGTTGGCGTGTGAGGTTTAAATTAAAAAAGTCATTTGGGGCGACAAGTAACTCGCGCTAGTAAAATACAAAATGTTTCATAGCCTGAGGTAAAATTAAGAAAATTACATGCAAAAATAAATGGAAACAGTGGGAGACTGTGATATAAAATTTTCTTTTACCTAAGGTTTGTTTTAAAAAAAAAAATTGTTTAAAAATTGCGAGATTAAACACAACTCTGCCCTTTCGTAAATTTACAACAATCTTATATATAAGATAAAATATTCTATATATTGTAGAAATAATAATTTATTAAATAAAAGGGAGAGATAAAAGCTGTAATTACATCTTTCTTACATCTTAATGCGATAATGAAAAAATCAAGTTTTTGTTTTTATTTATATAATAATGTAATACTTCCAGTCATAAGTATTTTTAATTTTAAATTGCTATTCATAAATAAACATCGCTTGCTTATTAACCAAATCCGTGTCACTGATTGTTAAATCCTGAATTGTAATGGAAACTGCTGTTGCTTGTCTCCAGCTTATGCGGCGGTATTTGCGATTACAATTAAACTCGAAATACGTCGACAATTACGTCGGGATATCCGGCTATATGCTCACTGTAGAATCCAATTAGCATGTTTCTGCAAATTTCGTGAAAACTTTGGCTAACTTTTGAATGGATGATGAAATGACGAAGGATATATGTGACACCCTCTTGTATATTTATGTGTTTATTATACACCAAATTCCATGTTTAGCATGGAAATTTGGTATCAAAGTCAGAGGGGATATAATAAAGGAGCACTTTCAGCCAATTTGCTGCTAATAACAAATTTTAATAACAAATTTTCAAAATTTGCATTCAATTTTATTTTAACGTAAATATCAAACTAAATTATCATTTATCGCACAGCATCCTGTTTACGATATTAATATCACTTCATTAGCAAGCCACAAGTTGAGATTCTATTGAGTAAAGTCAACTTGTTAACTGCGGAAGAAAAGTTTGTTATTTATTTATTCTTTTAAAATTGAATTTGCAAAGAGAATTAATGTCCTCGGAACACTTATAACTCAGACATTACAGACATCTTGACGTTTCTGTTGAAGGAAGAACAATTGTCAATTCATCGAGAGAGTGTCGTTAAGTTTTCAAATTACATAAATTGCCTATGAAATTCATATGGCTCACTTGAGTGATTAAATTTGCACTTACAACGCCTGCGGTAAATTTCACGTTACTACTATGAAAAAAATAACGAAAGATAGCACGGTACGCTTTGAAGAAATTTATGCCACTATAACTTCATCGTGAGAGTGTAATTCTCTTTAAGTTAAATTAGCAAAGTTAGATCGTGTTATACGCGCTGCTTCCGAATGTCAATGTGAAACTTTAAATAATGACATTTAACATTTCGAACTATTGTTCATATTTGAACTATCGTTCGAAATATCACGAACGAGCGATAAAGCGAGTGACGAAACGAATCAATGCGTTATTACATTAAACTGTAATTCAAAATAATGTATACAAATCGTTTTGAAGTTAATGGCATACGCGTCGTAATTTTAAAATATTACAAAAGATATGGTCGAGCCCTTATTTCGCGAGAAATTCTTCGGAAACTGAATTTCCAGAGGCAACGACGAAAAGCCGTAAAAATTCGTCGTCGGGTTGAAACACGTCGGTCGATATACAACACCATCAAACATGCCAGACTGTCGCAAAGGTTTAATCGCATTGATCGCCAGTGTCCATTACTAACTACGCTCTTCCACGCATAATTGCATGTTACTGATACGTTATATACGACATAAAATTTTTTAATTTCATAATGCAAGATAAAGGCTCGAGCAAAAACTGCTAATAATCTTCAGTACCGTGAACTAAAAAAAGTGGTTATTACATACAAGGGCAGACAAAATAATGTAGACGCCTAAGAAATACACTGCTTGTTTTATTAATGAGAGATTAGTTTTCCACCAGTTATCTTTATAGATCATTGTTGGAATAAAGTCAAACAATACTTAAATCAGGCTAATGGAATGTTGTACTATTCTTTTAGTAGAATATCTTTGTATTGATTATAAAAGTAATGTTGAAGAAAGAAATTTGCTTTTCACTCTTTTCCAAAATTGCCCTTTGTTCTCCGAAACTTCATCATGTTTCTCAGTCAACGTAATTGCTTGCTTTAAGTATCATCGAATTATTGTAAGCAATTTTGAAGAGCAGAGTGAGAAATATAGAATTTCTCTTTCAATATTTTTTAAAAGCATCTTACACTATATCTTGAAAAATGTTTTGCTAGAAGAACGATACAACATTGCACTGGTGTCTATTCAAACATTGTCTTATTTTATTTCAAAAGTAAAATCTATTAAAGACAAATGGATAGGCCAATCTCTTATGTATTATAAAATAAATAGTGAATTTCCCAGGTGTTCACATTATTTTGTTTGTCCTCGTTGTATTCGAAGTATTAAAATAACGGAATCAGAAGAATAAATTTCCATTACAAAGTTATTAATAAATATTTGCAATTTAAATTAGAGATTTAAATAGAGTCCAAAAATAACATTTAAATTACAGATTTAAATAGAACTCAAAAACAACATTTAAATTAGAGATTTAAATATAGTCTAAAAACAACATTTTGGAAGAAGGAAGATAAATCTCACTTTTTATGGTATTAAATTGCTAAATTTAAATAAACATAAGCTTATCATGCAGTGCTTTTTCTCTAAAGAAACAGAAGTATTACTTTAGTTATTTTAAACTTTATAAACTTGAAAACTTAATTAATCGAATAAATTTAATCATTCGAAAATTGAGTTGAAATGTGAATTGAAATCCAATACGTTTCACCTGAATAAGTTTTCTTTATATTTGACTTTTATTTGTCTTGATTAATTTGTGTCAGTCTCAATTATGAAATTGCTTTCAAATGGGCTTTAAAAATCTTCACCAATAAATGCGAAAATACGAACGTCAACTTTATTAATGTATATCTCAATGATAACATCAGTCATTTCTATAAATTACATTTGTGTCATCTAATCTGATCATGTAATTTTAACCACGCTCAATAATAAAAATATATTTAAATAAAGTTTCAATAAAAAGTGCATTACAATTTCAAAAGTTTGCATTTTAGGTAATGGCCGGATTATCTCAGAAATAGAAGATGCAAAACTGACGAGTACTCGTTAAACCACTTTTTTTTACATTTAAAAGATCTCTTTTGAAAGTCGAAACGCATATAAGCTGTCTTGCAAAAGAAAACACATTCTTGATTCAAGGCTGAGAGGAAGTCTCCTTCAATATTCATATAGGTCTATTTTTCGCCTGTCTGATTTCGTTTGAAATAAAATGAAGTCCTTTTCAGGTTTCTTCTTTTTGGATTCTTTTTCAGCGACGTACGATGAAACAATTTTTTATTAGGAGAGAAAGGTTTATTTTGTCTTCCTATTTCCTCTTTCTATTTTGTTTTATCCATGTATTGCATAAGCTTATCGAAAAGCTTTCAAAAAGACAGAAAGTATTATTAACTCCTCACAAAACCAATTCTCTCGGAAACAAAATATCTTCTTTTACCGTGACGGTGCATTTTCGCGCGAGAGTTCGCTTTACCTCCGGTTTTGCTGTGATTTTGACTACACTTCGTAAACCAGCCCCCAATCCTAATTTCTTAGATTATCCTCGTCTGTGCAAGTACCGAAACAAGTTATTTCAGGGGTATAATTACTCTCGGAAACTTGCGGCGACCTTTACGCAGACGATAAACCACAACCTTGTTTCAGCGCTATCAGTTTCGCCTCAGTGCACCGATATCCACGTCTGTCCAGTGCGCAATATTTTCTTTTCGAGTTCAACTTTTCATCCGTTTGTTCGTTATGGATTTAATAAGTTTCTTCCCACGAGATGCACGAGTGCAAGTTGAGACGCGCGAACGAATCTTCGGGCGGCCGGGATCGATAGCACGTCTGATTGAGAAACTTTTGCAAACCTCCGCGTCTTTGATGCTTTATGTTAATTATTTTTTCTTATCAACGGTAGCTAAAGTAACCGACAATATAAATTGCTCATCTTGAAAATTAAAAGAAATAGACGGTGATGGTGAAAATTAATCAGAATTAATTATTCGTACGCACACATTTTTCTGTGTTTAAATCTTCAAACATAATCTCGGTTAACATAAGATTTATATATTCAAAACTCTACACTCAAAAAAGAAGTATTTAATTTTTTACAATGTTTTATTCCTGCTTGCGTTTTTTAAATACTCAAAAATATTTTTTTAGTTTTAAACGGTGTTTAGATTTAAAACACTAAAATGTTTAAAGTTATGATAGATTTTAGTTTCAGTGTTTTAAATATAAACATTGAACCGTTTGAAACTAAAACATTTTTGGCTATTTAAAAACGAAGACAGAAATAAGCTATTTTATAATCTTAATATTAAACGCTTCTTTTTGGAACGAGTAGTGTTATATACACCATTATATAAATATCAAAGTCCACCATCAAGTGTATGAAAAAATGACACGTTTATTCTACTACTTTTACATTAAGAGGTCATGTATATCTAGACGGATCAAGAGTTTAACTTTATAAATTTTTTGCGGAAAACCCGAAAGAAATAGAACAATCGTTATTTCAAGATCATTAATTTAAAGATCATTTAAAGATACATTACTCTATTTGACATTTTAATTATATTTAAAAACTAATATAAAATGACGTCGCTATCCAAATTTTCCTAAATGTTTTCAAAAATGCGTGATTACTACATCTGGAAGACCGATCAACTTGCAATTTTATACATTTTTTTTTTTATACTAAAAACTAATATTTGACGATTGAGGATTTTTTTGAGCTTGAATAACAACGCCATTTTATATTTTTTAATAAAATTCAAATGTTAACTAGAGAAAAATATGATTTTAACAATGGAATACGACCTCTATCTCTTTTCGTTTTTATGCATATGAGCCTCTTTAATATGCAACGTATCTTGCAACAACTTTTTTGTTACATTAATAAAACGAAATATGAAAATATTTTACCTCACCGTATTTTATAAAGAGCTGAACTAAATTTTGTAGGTATTTCACGTGAAATATCACCAACATCCCATACCAAAGCCCAAGGGTTAAAGAAAAGACGAACGACCCTATTTTCGCCATATGTTCTACTCGACTTTACACACTGTCCGCATTTATATCCCATATTTAATGCCAAGTACAGCCGTCTGATTTCAAGGCTGGCTCGGTTTCTGTGGAAATCGCAGTCAATGTCATGAGAATTAAATACTCGCATCTAACAATAGTGAACATAATACGGATCTGTATCTTCCTAGTGGCAAGTTCGTGACTTGCTGCCCATTACTATTTTTCTGTGATACAAAAAACGATCAAATGGCATGTGCTGAAGGCACACACAGACGAAGGAAATGACAAGGCTGAATAAAACTGCAATTTGCCAGCAGTTGCACTGAGGAGTATCACGCAATACACTCTCAACTAATTCCTTTTTAATGACTCGTTCAAGTCGTCGGTCAAAGTATGAAAATCTTTTGGAATTATTTATAGAGGGTTTCTTAGTGTACACTTTCATTCACGAACTCCCAGGTCACGACAAAATTATTTTTAACAAGACTACCGGGCAATTAGCACTTTCTGAGACACATTTAAACATTGATTTAAAAAATCAATTTTTTCCAGACATTATATTCTTTTAATATAAAAAAAGAAAGTAATTAAAAAAAAAGAATTTTATGTAACATTATTTTAATATTTAACAAATTGTATTTTAATCTGTGCTAAAGAGATAAGTTATGGAAATTGTTGGCATTTATTTCAGTTTTCGTTTATTAAGCTTAATATATTTAGGCTAACTGAAAATAAAATTTCCTTATTTATTTCTACTTTTTGATATAAAACTTTTTTCTTTTTAATTGCTCATAATTCTAGAAAGAGAAAACTATGAATATTCCGATAATTCTTTCTTTGCGAAAGTTTCACGTGAAATAACATCAATACCAACGCGCCAGTGCTCAAGTGTTAAAGAAAATCCGGCTACAGGATTGATCAAAGAGATGAAAGAAAATATGGGAAACTTGAGACATTCTTGTGTAAAATTTCTTGTGTAAGCTGTAGGACAAGCATGTAAGTAGAATCGCGTCAACGTTCAATGTCCACATCCCCTTCGCGCATATTTTTCAAAGAACCCTTGCTCATCAAGCTATCGACTGTCGAGTGCTGGAGAAGATAAAGATCTCCCAAGACTGGGACAAGAAAATTGACTAACATTAGTAAATAAAAAGGAAATATATTGTTCGCCATGCTCTCATTCACTTTGGCAAAGATGTCACCTCATGATCCGTCATGCCATGCCAAGGGTTGTCACGCGCCGAACGTGTTTCCGGGTGTCTTTCGGGGTTGCTGGGAGGACCCGGTACATCCGTAGGGCCGCGATAACTCGGAACGAGAGTGACTGCGTCCTCCTCTCTGTGCGAGAAAAGGCGCGTTTGAGAAAAAGACTCCGATCGAACGTTCAGTTTGACGTCTCTTGGCGGTGTCGACACGTGATGAACGCACACGAACGTCACGGTACGTCGACGGCACGTTGAGCGTGGCTCGGAGCAGGATGCGTTTCCACTATCGTCGCATTTTCCGCGCACATCAATGCCCGCGTGGTCCGCTCGCGATTTAATTAATTACCGTGCGTATCGCCGTGCGCGCGGCAGAGCCTCGGGACGTCGAGGCGAGGAGGAACGTTCGTTCTATCGCAGAACGTTCTCCACTTTTGATGCTTCCGTGTCTGAGAGGCCACTGACAGAACTCGGCGGTTTTCCGTCCTACTCGGTCGTTCCTCGTCCGCCTCGTCCCTCGTCGAAGATGCGCGATGTGGAAGCGGGAAAGAGTGAGAGGCTTTATCGACCCGCGAGACCAGGGCCGGTCGAGAGGAGAGTACCCGGTGACTTCGGGAAATTGAAATTTCGTTTGAAGTGCCAAATAGCGGCTAATCCACAAAGACGGGTTACGAAATTAATGAAGAGTTCCGCTTTGGACAAGGGATCTCTGGCGCAATATGGCGAATATGATATGTCAAGATGCATCAAGCAGAGATCTTCTTTTGCAGAAAAGATTAGAAATAATAAAACTGTACATTTATATGTACATAAAGAAAACTCCGTTCCAATAAGAAAAATGATAAAACGATACGCTAATGTATAGAGTGCATTTATATTAATTATTTATTGTTGTATTATAATGAGAGAGTGTTTCTTTGCGCGTTTCGAAAAGCCAAGGATTTTAGTGCAATGTATTTTCTTAAATTATTTACATTTGGATTATTTTTAATTAAATATTTTTAATTAAAATTAAAAACAATTTAATTAAAAAATTACCAGAATTTTAATATTGTTATTGAGGAAAAAAATCAGTTTTTTTTACAATTGACTAAAGAACTCAGACCAGAGTTTTCCAAAACGTATTGGTGGATCCTGAAAAATTTTTTCAGTGATCAAAATCAAATTTCGAAATAAAAATTAACTACTATTATCAAACTTTTTGTGCATGAAAATGATTTGCATCAATGTCGACGTCACAGCTATCATCTATAGAAATAAGAAATAAGCGCATTCTTCACATCTTCATATTTCATTGTGTATTAGAGATAGGCATTTACAAAATTCTATTCAATAAAAATTAAAAAGTAGGAAAAGTAATGTGACTTTTTCATATTTATTAAAGCTAGATGGATCATGGATGTTCGCTGTTTTAAAAAAAATATAATCCACACAAATTTGAGAAATCCTGACTTAGACAAGACATAGTCTTGTTTTACGTAAAGCACAATAATTATATAATACATGATTTTTGTAATTTCCATAATTTCATGACGAACTAGGACAACTTCACTCGCATCACATACAGAAGTTTTAATATAATTTCAAGAATAAATTACGTTGCTCATAAACATGAAAGCATCACTACAAATAATATTGCGAAATCAAATGCGGATATTAGAGAGTTATTCGGAGTGTGTGAGGGTGAGTTCTGTTCTCTATAGTAATATCCCGATGGTGACGTGTCTTAATTAATGAAGAACGCATTAAAATAATTGCTAGTACAAACCATGCTTTCGCCGCAAGGAGTCGCGAGGCTATTTCCATGAATACAGACTGACCCAATCCCTCGCAGATTCATTTTTCATCTTCCACGATAAAATCAGAGATAATTTTACAACGCAGTAATTATATCACAGCAAAATTTACATTGCAAATCTGATTCTATAACAAAAATATTTATTCCGCTTGAAACTCGTTTTTCTGTTTTCCTCAAGTCCTGTTTCGCAATTTTTAAACTTTGAAAATTTTTGTCGCATAACGCACATGAAAATGTTTATGTTATATTTCTCGCCGTTTTTGTATTTTTTCCAACGAACATGAAAACAAAAATGTATTTGTTTCAAAAAATTATTTGTAAGTTTAAAAATCATCTATAGATAAAATTTGCTTGTATCTAAAAAGATGACCTGTCTGCCGTGTTTTTTTCCGACTGCCCCTGTGCTTCCTCAGTGAAAACCCGTAACATCTTTATTGATCTAATTCTTCTAATTCTAATTTAATCTATCAATTTAATTTTTCATGTTTGAGGCATTTTCTTTTCTTTACGTGTTACAGTAAAAAATAAAATAATAAAATAATAAATATGTCAATGACAAAGTGTAAGAAATACTTTGATTTTAAGGAGTTTGTTCACCTTTTTCGAGGGGCGTGCGGTAAGGAAAGCGACTCGTCTATTTAGCATAGAAAAGAATGAGATAGAAAGTATCACTGTCAACCTAATATATTTAAAATTAAGTTTACAATAATAATATATTTTATCAAAAATACTTGATTTTTAGAATATATAATAATTATTTTTTAGTATTAGAAGGCTCAACAATAACGGTTTGTATGATTGTGTAATACATAACTTGTAATTTAGAATATAAAATTATGGTGAGATATAGCAACATCGCCATTTCTGAACAGTTGGTCGCACTGAACTTTGACGTTACATCATTAAAATTGCTGCTTGTCGAAAATTTGAATTAACATATGTCATATAATGATGTGTCATATAATGATATGTCATATAATGATGTCAATGCCTAGACGATGGAAAGAGAAATAGAATAAAATAAAATAAAATAAAAAAATATTAAATATAAGAGAAATCGCGAGAGAGAGGGGGAGAGAGGGGAAGGCAAACACACAGACAGATAGATAAATAGATATAGAATAGGTTAACAGTATGACAGTTGATTGAAAATCGCATGTATTAGGTAAAATAAAGCGACGTTGTCTCATTGACATCTAACATTTTTGATAAAGGACAGCAATAATTTCTTGATTTATTATCATTTGTCACATAGAAATAGTGAATGTTAATCGTGTTTTTACCAACTATTTGTTGATATATGTAGTTTATAATGAAAAATTTTTATTCAAATCGTAGCATTATTTACATAGGTATAACGAAATAATCACCATCGCCATATATCTGTCTTACTCTCACTCATAAGAATATACGTAAAAATCACGATTTTTAGCTTTGGATTTCTCACAAACTATGTAGACAAATTCCGCAAAATTTTAATGGTGAATATGTTATGTTGCAAAGAATGTAATATTGAATTTTTATGCAATTTGAAGCATTTGCATAAAGGTAAACAAACTCCTTAATTGTATTATTTCGTACTCCTGTCAAAGAGATTCTATACTTATTGCAATTCTTAACTTTTGCAATTTAAAAATGTCAATTTTATATAAATTAAAATATAATATTAAGTTAATATAACATAGTTTAAAGACTATGTTACGATTAAGGATAAAACAAATAACTTTTTTTATATCTGTTTTAATAAATGTTAAATTTATATCGAATCCATATTAAGCTGTGATAACTTTCAGCTAAAGGATAACGTATAGAAATATTTTTATGTTTTATGTAATTTAATTTAATCGCATTATTTTTTCAACTTTTTTAAAGCTACTTTAGAAATTTTCAATTTTATGTAATACAAATATCTTTACAATGAAAATTTATTTTTTCTGTACCTAAGAAATACTTTATAATGTATTAAAACATAGTCTAAAGACTTTTTAAAAAGTTATTTAACTTTTTTTTCATTCTCAGATGCCATTCATAATATTATGATTGTTTAATCTTATCTCATATGACAGACAGTAACATGAATCATCGTATGGATTGTCATGAAAGAAACGGAATGCAATACTTCTTTTCGATTTTTTGCTTCAAAAAAATAAAGGAAAACTTAAACTTGTTTAATTTTAAATCTAATCTGTAATTAATAAATGCTTCATTATACTCAAATACTAAATTAATAAAAACTTTAATTCTAAGTTTGACTGATCAATCAAACGTTTATTTTATCAACTTGGCAACGTTGCTTGAATATACAGCTCAGCTTTGGACGATCGGCACCGTTCTTTTGTTCTCAGTAGCTTCGATGTGGAGAGGACGCGAGGTATCGTAAAACGCGAAGAAGCTATCGTAAGCTCAAATGCGCATTTTTTTGTCGACTTATTTAAAAATGAGGATCAATCGTCATCAGTACTATGTCTCTTCCTAGAAGTATTAACGATAGAAAAATACGATTAGTAAGTACAATTACGCAATCAAACGCAAGATGTGACATAGTGCACGTAATATATATAATTTTCTCTCGTTCCCCAGAGATTCCCCATAGCAGAAATCTGAGGAAACTAAAATTTATGATTTTATTTCGTAAGTATCTTTCGTAAGTATTTCTTAGTACAAAAAAATAAGAGAAAATAGATGTTAATTATATTTGAGCTTTTCATGGATTCCTGTTTTCTTCATTCCTTTTTGCATAATTATCGGCAGTACATATATTTATGGTAATAAGAGGCAAGCAGCTTTATTACATAATTATATTTCTTTCAATTCCTATCACACACGGATATCTTAAAATTATATTTGATTCAATCTAAAATTATATTTTAACTTAAAATTATATTTTATTTGTTATTTTCTTTTCTCTTTCCAGCAAAATATTTCTTTTGTATAATCTTTTAGATACTTTAAGATCATTCTACAATAGCGTAAACATAATTGTGATTGTAAAATATTGTAATGCGCAGTTATAAATCTATTTCGTTCAACACAAAGTAATTTTAATCTCTTTGTCTAATTTTTAAAATTAGGAAAAAATAAAAAGGAAGTAAAATTGAGATTAAAGCTTATTTATATTATTGATAGAAATAGATATACAACTATATCTTACATTTACGCTATTGTAGAATGGCTCTTACAATTAGCTGTTGTTGCTGTTATACACTAATTAGATTT
The DNA here is from genome assembly GCA_003595255.1 of Solenopsis fugax. Classification (NCBI taxonomy): domain Eukaryota; kingdom Metazoa; phylum Arthropoda; class Insecta; order Hymenoptera; family Formicidae; genus Solenopsis; species Solenopsis fugax. The sequence goes on along the minus strand of QKQZ01006746.1, from coordinate 18,731 downwards.
TTTATTGTTAAAATACTCTGTAAATGTCTTCGAGTGAAATGATCATTAACTCTAATTGGAATGACTTTCAGTAATTTTTCATTCATATGGAGTGAATTCTTCCACTCTGTGTCGTGGAGAGTATTCTTTCACTCTGTGGAGTGAAATAGGATACGTTCAGCAGAAAAAGCAGTTTTATAATTGTAAGATTCTTTAATATGATTGGCTTATACATTCAGATCCAGCAGGAACTAAAGGCAAAAGCCAATTATATTAAGGAATCTTACAAAGCGGCTTTTTTGCTGAACGCAGCCAATATTTTGCCAATATTCGTATGAGAGTGAATCTGATACACATCACAGTTAGAAACAGTGCAACGCCAAAAAAGAAGAAGAACACTCGACACTCGACACGAGTCACACACTACACAGTCGCACTTGGTCTGGTCGCAGACTCGCACTGATCATCTCGTCGTCGTGTAGCTCGCAACGAAATATTAAACATAATGTTAAGTTACGATTTTCTTTACGTTAACATAAGTTTATTGTTGTTTATAGATTTAAATTTAAGATTAATAACGAGTTATGGATGTTCTTGTGCCTAAGAGAAGATAAAGAACCTTAAAGTGAATTTGTTATTTGTAATAAAAGATGAAGCAAAAGATTGGCTTTAAGATAAATAGAAAACTTAAATCTAGTAAATTTTTCACTTTTTTTTCAAATGAATTTTCATGATAACGTATTCATACATATTTATTCTAATGAAGGGAAATATTTACGATCCAAACGAGTGAAAGAGTTATTTTTTCATTGGAAGTAAATATTCACTCTTATGAAAAGTGCTATTTCAATTTATTCAAAGTGCCAATATTTTCATTATCAATTGGAGTGAACTTTTACTCATTTCGAATAAGGATTTCACTAGAAGAAATTTAGAGAGATAATTAATATTATGTAAAAAGAAAAAAATAAGAATTGTGTATATGTATATATAAGAGCACAAATTTATTTTGACATCCACAGTATACCACAAGAATAAGTGAAAAATATATACTAACAAAAAACTAAAAATTAAAAAATAAGAAAAAAGAAAAAACTATTAATAAAATAAATATGGGTAAGTAATGAAATATTCTTTTTTAATATGGCGATCCATATCTTATATTATTATTTTTATAATAGATAATGGAAATCGGATACTGGACATATTTAACAAAATGCAAAAATTTGAACCATTAAATGCCACAGGAAATAATGCTGGCAGGACTTGGTGTACATGGAAACAGAAATTTTTGTTTTTTCTGCAGAAAGAAGATCCAAAAGAATTATATAAAAATCAATGGACAATTATATTATTAATGTTGATTGGACCGTTTGGAGAAGAAGCATATAAAAATCTCCCTCAAAATCAAACAAAAGATCAAAATCAGACAAAAGATCTTGATACAGTTTTACGAGAGTTAGATATATACTTCATTTTTGCACTTAAACAAAAACAGGATAACGAAAGCATTGACAAATACATTGACAGCTTAATGGTAAGTTCAAATTTCATTACTACTGTAATATTGTAAATTGAAATCACTTTTTACAATACATATTGTTAAAATATGTTCATAAAGTTTTGAAATCATAAATTGTTAAAATCATAATTTGTACTTATTAATTCTTTTATCTATTTACTGTTGTCAATTTATAATTACAAAACTTCTATAAAAATTAATTAAATTTTTAAAAATGTGTTTTCTTTATTTATGTCTTTGAAGTTTAATTTGTTTCATGATTTTTCACAATAAACCATAAATTATTTGCATTTTTATAAATTTATAATGAAATTATTAATTATATATTTTCATGAAAGAATTTAAGTAAAAAAAATAATATTTTTGTAGCTTCTTGCTATTGCAAGCAATCACAGTGATCCTATGAGCATCGTGAAGGAGAAAATAATACAAGATATTAAAAATTATAACTTTACGGAAAAAGCTATGATTTTTGTACGATCCAAGGGAGAAAATCTAGTATCCTATTTACAATCATTGGATCTTGATAAAGTTACCCTATTTTGGAAACAATCTGAGAAACTTATGTCGCCGAAGAATCGCGAGGACGTACAAAGTCAGTCCACTTTTAATTCACAATCCACCGAAATCGAATGCATTCGTTGCGGTACCTATCATAGCAGAAATCGTTGTCCTGCTCATGGACTGCAATGTAATAACTGTAAAGGATACAATCACTTTACGGACTATTGTAAGGTAAAATTCGTGACGAACTGCACTAAGTGTGGAACGCATCATGTTCAGTCACGTTGTCTCGCTTTTGGCGAATTGTGTACAAATTGTGGCAAGATGAACCATTTCTCATGGTTGTGTCAAGTTCCTGTTGTAAAAGATTGCTTTAGGTGTGGTAGGGATCATGCTATATCAATGTGTCCAGCACAAGGCCATGTATGCTCTCGATGTAGAAAGCCCAATCATTTCAAAGAAAAATGTTTGAGCAAATGAATGACGAACGAGAGTAATATGCGGTATAAGTACTCTTAAAGATTTTAAAGGGTGACAACATCCAGGCTAAACTCTCTTGTTATGTTGATCTTAGTAATTTGTCTAATCTTTTAGGGGATGTTTCTTTCCCTAAATAAAAGTCAAATTTTTAATTTTTAATATTGAATATTTTCACAAATAAATTCTAAAATTAAAATTCTGTTAAAGATTATTTGAAACTGAGGAATATGATTTGTTATCTATTTCGTGAAGTTCAGTTCAAATATTTTTTTTATGAAGGCAATTTTTTATAATTAGTATTTATTGTAAAATGTTAAATTGATCAGATATTTGTTTTTTTTTCCTTTACTAGAATTATATAGAAATAGATTATAGATATAGAAAAAAAATGATTTTTTTATTGATCTAATATACATTAAAGCTTTATTATACTTTGTTTTGTAGAAAATATAATGTACAGCTTACATTTCATAATTTGAAAAAAAAAAAAAGTTTATGAGCAGGCATATTACGTTTAGATGATTAATACGATAAACTATTGTTTATATAATATTAAAAATAATTTAAGTGTTGTTAATAAGTACTAAGATTTATTTTTAAAATTTGGTTTAATGATAATTATTTTTCTTTTCTTCAATAATATTGCAATAATTATCTATAATTCTAATTAATGTTACGCTGTATGTTAGTTTTTATGGTTTATAAATGTTTGACTTTTACAAATAATTAATGATATTTGATTAATTTAATGTAAACATGTGAAAGAATTTTTCGAAATAAATTGATACTTTTTTTAAAATTTGTATTATGTAATATATTGCATTGTTACATATGAAGTACTGATTGCTTAATATAGTATTTTAAAATTATTAAATTATTTTATATATTTTATTAAATAGAATTTGAGTAGATTACTATACCTTAAATTCATGGTTGGCTAAATTAAATATTTCTTTTTAACTAAATTATGTTCAAGGTAATGAATTACAAAATTAATTTAGTTACATTAAAAGTTGGATAAAGGAAAAACTAACTCTATTGAAAGTTGCGTTGAGTTCAAATTTAACTTAGATTAAAAGTTAATTATGAAAAACATTGTGCTAGAATGTCAAATTTTAAAAATTGCTCTTTTTTTAGATTTATTACACTACTTTAAATAACAAAATGATTACAAAATATGGGTCACATCAAATAAATTTAAAGTTTCATTTGTAAATTAAATTTATTTGATATAACAAAGAAACGTTATTTTTTATATGAGATTGTATTTTTTCTTTTATAATTTTTTTTACATAGATAAATTTTTAACTTAAAAAAGTTAAAAAGTTAACGTTTATGTGTTTTAAAAATAATTCATTTGAAATTAGTCAAGTTGAAAGTTATTAACTTTTAACTTTTGAGCTAGTCAATTACCTAATCCTGTACAAATTTATGTACATTATGTATAAAATCAGTGGAGGAAGAAGAATGCAAAAACTACAAGTTTAAATGGTCTATGTCATTTTTTAATTTCAAATCAATTAATGGTCCACGTTAATTAATTAACATGCTAGGATCTTTAATTGCGTTTGTTAAAATTGCATACAAAAATCCTAATTATATTTTTAAAAGAATATATAAATGTGTATCTCGTATTATATTTATCGCCGCAGCCATTTCGAGTTACGAAAGATGAGTGCAAAATGGTACAACCATTGTGTTTTCTGAACGCAGCCGTTCATTGATCATTTTGCACCTGGTGAATAATCACCGAGACCATAAACGCGGTACAAATAAATCAAACGAGTTCGACGGCGACTGCTCGCCAGAGAAAGCAAGTTAAACGAGAAGAGAGAATTTTGAAGGTCCGTCTGTCTCTCTCTGTCTCTCTTTTCTTCAATCGGAAAGAGAAGGATGGATATAGACTCCCAATCATATCTCCTTCTCTGTCTGCGTATCTTTCTGCTAACACAGCTCGCTCTAGGTTCGCGTTATGTCTATGGCCATACGCACAGGTCGCACGATCCGCTGCGCTTTCCGAACACCTTTCCAGTCTCCGTGCCGTCTATCACCTGACGTACTACGCATCGTGCTCACGCCAAAGGTGGGGGCGGCCTAGCGCAGTGAACAACAAGCGAAGAGAGCTAACGAGCGGTCACCAGTGGATCCCGTGGTGATTTTCCGCGATTCCTCGTGGTCGACAGTGAGACGCAACTCGACGGTGGACGGTGAAACGCCACTGCCGAGGCGGCCACCCCGATTCCAGTCTACCCGCCACGGGCACGATCGATACGCCGATTTCGCGGCTACGCTGTAGTTATGCGCCGTCCGTTTCGGCCAATGTTTATGGTAGTCGTTCACGTCGGCTGACAGCTGTCAATCCCACATTCAGGTCGCCAGTGAGTCACCTGATCGGCAGTCGAGGGCCATCTCAGGTGATCCCTCGATTATCTCGTTCCCGATTAGCGGGTTTCGCCTACCTGTCTTCCTTTTTTTTTCGTTTCATTTTTTTATTTTTTGTTGATTCGTTCTCTTTCGTTTCGCCCCGCGATCTCGTGTTTTTCAAGGAAGCTCTCCTCTCGACTTCTCCTCTACCTTTTTCTCAGACGAGAGTCCCACGAGACAGTAGCATAGGTCGAGCGCTATTAAGTCCCACGGACGCCCGCACGGGACGGGATCGACCCCCCCGCAGGTATCGCACGTCACAACCTACCCACCCTTTGTTCAGATGTCCAGGTATTTTTTGTAAGGACCCATTTTTTTTCTTTCTCACACTCTTTTTGCACAACACGCACATTCTTGCGGCGGGTGGTGCTGTTCATGTTTTCGAGGGCATGCAATGAACATGCGATCACATGTGGATTTTTGCGTTGCAGCGATATTACCGGCATGGCGTCCAGCTCCGTCAGCCAGGAGGACTTCGACAACGATTTCGAGTTAACGTCCAGGAGATCCAGAATCAGGACTGCTAGGGCCAGAGTAGGCCCGGCGAGGACAGGAGATGTGTCTTCCATAAGCTTTCAAAGTATATGGTGGAAGTGTTTATCCAGTATACAACTTGATTCTTGGATTGTCAGACTTTGCTTGTTTAAATTGAAAATTTTTATAAAATATAATATTTATGTATGAATTTTTGTAAACTAAAATTATGTGTTTAAAATCAGATATAAAAAATTGTATTTTGTATATTCTAGAAAAAATATTTGGCACTAAGGAGATATAGCTAGATTTCAATACTATTTCATAATAGAAATATGAAGTGATAAACAACTATTAGAATTAATAACCTTTGAATCATTTTATGTGTATATAAGTACGATCCAAGTATCTAATAAGCTGACTCAATTGAATAGAGACGATTCAAGAAATCACGTGTGATGTCAATGGTATAATCTTATCAGTCTAATCGTTTCCGATGCCTTCTATTTACAGAGAATACTCCTGATGTGGAGGAATCGCAAGGCGCTTACGACGCAAGCAACAACCCCGTGCTTCCGCCCGAACACGAGAATCCGCAGAGCAAACCCATAATAAGGAAACAGGATAAACGCGTGACCGGCCGGTATGTAAATCGCGGATCGCATGCGTTTACAAAGCTGATAGAAAATCATAGAAACTTATTATCGCGCTTGGAGTGTCCATTAGCCAACAGCATCCTTGAGCAAGGAACTTTACGTAATTGCCTAATAATACTTTCTGGATCTGGTTCTAGTGTCTTTAGTGTCGTATCCTGTTTGCACAGGCCAACGCATATAAACAAGGGAAAGCAGCAACGCGATCGACGGAAACTGCGAGAAAAACGGCGTAGTACAGGAGTCGTGCATTTACCGTCGACAGAGGTTCGCCAATGTTATCGTCAATCAACCCATAAGTAACCGTTTGATTAAATTATAACGGGAATTATAATAGTAATATAGCTTCTCTCTAGATTTAAAAAAAAAAGTATTCGGTCTTCAAAATTATCGAGTTTTTAAATAAGGCTGCGAATTTGTGAATTATTGAACTTCTAGACATCCGCGTTGTTAGAATCTTGCATCTTACGATCTTGCGTTCCTAAATTTTTGGAGGTTTAAAATCTACTTTTTTAATTTTAGATTTTTATACAAATACACATACACATACACACCGCAATTCTATTCATTTATATCTTGAATTTTTTTAATTCTGGATCTTTAGCGTTTTAGTTAAAATAGCTAACAATTCAAAATAAAGATGGATTGCTGTTCTTTCTTTTTTTTTACTATCAAATTTTTAATAAGAATTTAATTTCACGTGAACAAAAAAGTTCGTAATTAAAAGTAAACTAAAAAGAAATCTTAAAAGACGTTTTAAAAAGAAAACTCAGCATAACAATCAAAATTTCAAGTAATACAACTTTTTGTAGTTACAATCGTAAAAATGTTAATTAAATACATAAAAATTTGTCATGAATTACATAATTCATAATATAATGCCAAGTCTGGCAAGTGTTATTACTTATGGGATATAGCTCGCTTTATTCTTGAATGTTTAAATGTTGTAAAATTGTCTCGGATATTTGGTAAAACGCATAATTTCTCAGAGCACCGGAGGTAGTACGGGGGAAGACGAGGAGGAGCTTAGCGGCACTTGCCTTGAAACTAAGCACAACACGCATCACAATGAATTTCTTGATCACGAATTGATAGAAGTAAGTGCAGTCAATTCCATTTTTACTTCTTATGCAGAATGTTCCGACAAATGCGTACGCTGGAAAAGATTCGTATAAGAAGACCGAAATTATATATAGTTTACGCACACTTTTCTATAATATATTTGTATTTTGTACCCGACAGTTGCGACAAAGAAAGATATTTAAGTTTTATATTTTACATTCTCTCTCTCTCTCTCTCTCTCTCTCTCTCTATATATATATATATATATATATATATATATGTTTTTACGAAATCCGAACTATTAAAAACACCTCCGAATATTAATTAATGACGTTTTTCTTAAAACTAAACGGTATATATATATAATGAAGTATGGTAAGCAGAAAGAATTATTAAAGTAACGGCTTAGAATTATTATTAGATTTTCTTGTCACGAAGCTATGTATTTGTTTCTTAAACAATTACTTATAAACATGCATTTTGCAGGAGCGGAACGCTAGAATATACACACAAAGGCGAAACAAAAGGTATATCATCCATATTTGCATGTAATAATAATTGGGAAACATTTTTGTCATGGTGCAGTAGCTATTTTTTACTGTCTTTTTTAATGAATCATAACTGCTTTCTAGGCACTACCGTACTTCATACAGGTCATGTATAATTAGGCACAGTTGGTAAGTGCGTTACGTTGTATCGGAAGAACCATGATTAGGCACGACCTGTACGAAGTACGATAGAGCTAGTAGAATCTCTCTTTCTCTTGATTAATAGATTAACAAATTAATGTTCCAGTACATTTTCCAAAATTTATATTCCTAAATACATTCTCAATTGATAATATTCCAAATATTAACAATAACATAAAACAATAATAGTTATATAATAAAATAATAAACAAAAATAAAATTTGAATGTGGAAGACTTGTTGCAATACAAAGGATATAAAAAAAAATAGAAAATAATTAGCTAATACTTTCTTTAATCGACAAAAACTTTTATTAATCTGTGCAATAATTTCTATTAGTTGCAGTAGTTAGAATAATTATTCATGCTTCCTTGTATCAATCGTAAATTAAATATAATAAAATTTAAAAAAAACTTGACTAATGATTTTTATAAAATAAAGAAATCAAAATGTACATGTTAAGTCATGTGAACAAAAATTGTACGAGATTTATATCTCCTTTAAAACTTATTATAAATATTTTAATAATTATTGTCTTCTTTCAGACACTTACTTGTAATCTATCTCATGGATTAATACAATGCAAATCAGATTTTGAATTAAATGAATAACAATATATATTATATTTGTATTGCAATTAATACATAATAATTACATATATGTAATATTCTTTGTATCTGCATCGATGGTCGTGCCTAATGCGATTAAATGGCATAATGTATGATACTAATGGAAACTATAATAATCAATATTTGATACAAATGAAACGTGATTTACATGCGATCGTTGACGTCTGCGTTTTAGTCACTCTGATTTGGAGGCCGACGACGAAGAGTTCGATTCTCTCAATCAGTCCGACAGCATTAATCAATCGGACCACGGCAATCACGAGCCACAGACGTCTGTCAACGCGACTGTCAGACCGAGATTGCCGACGCCGACGGGTGACAACCCGCACGAAGTGAGTCAATAATAAATTAGACAAAAATATAACCAATCATGAGTAGTCTAAATTGAGTTAATTTTTATCAAAAAAAAGACATTCCGAAATTTTATTACAATTGAAAACAGACGAATTTTATTGTATTCTAATTAATCAAACGCTATGTGATTCACAGCTGATCGAACGAGCGCAAGAAGAAAACAGGAGGCTGCTATCCCTTCTGGAAGATCGGGATCATAAAATAATGGCGCTCGAGGCTCGCCTTTTAAAGCAACAACACGAAATGGCCGTGGAACGAGAGCGACTTCGCGAGGAGAATGCTACGTTGATTCGCGCAATGGCGGCGTTAGCCAGCAACTAATCTTCTTCGTGTAATAAAGATCACGCCTTCGTGGCTCTTTGCTCCTTACGATAATCGCCGATCTGCAGGATGAGCCATAAGTCGCGCACCTCGCTGATTCTTTGATTATCACGGTATTGTTCTTTTCTAATTTGTAAGAATGACTTGTCCTACGAAAATTTATTTTTCGCATTGTATCCTAATTTCTTAATTATTGGGAGATTTGCGACAGCCACACAGGCTGAATGACTGAAAATCTGGTTACGTTAACTATTTTAATCACTGTTAATATTGTGATATATATTTTTTTTATGTAATATAAAATGCAAAATGCGAGATCGATGAACGATCTAATGCTTACTCTTTTGAGTGTTAAATTAATGGAATCTTTTCGTTATATTTGAATTTTTAGAAAATTATTAAATCTACATTAAAGTAAAAATTATAACGTTGCACTGAATATCTTAATTGCTTTCGTGATATGTGTGCTTTCTCTTATTCAATATGATATAAAATAATTAAAGGATAAGTTTATCCTTTCTCTGATAACTTAGGTTTTTTTTTGTTTTTTTTTAGATACATATCTGCGTGATTTATATTAATTTTCAATTGTCATAAAAGGTAATGGCTAAAAGAAAAGTAATACAGGGATTTTTCTTTTTCCTCTTATGAAACTGTAAGATAAATTGAAGTCACACATCCTATTACTTATTTTTTTTTGTGTTTAAAAAAGCTGAAAACTTAATAAAATATATAAACGAATTAGCTTGTAATGAAAGAAAAAGAAACTTAGATAAATAGTAATAAAAGTTTAGATATTTAGTTTAATAAAATTAAAAGAATGTTTGTGCATTGCGTTCTCGTGGTAATTAATTTTCTGTAATCTTCTGACGCATGATTTATGGATCATCCTAAGCAATGAGAAAGATATACCTAAGTAGAGTAAAAACCTAACTTTTAGCGCGTATCGCGAATTGAGTCATTATAAATAAACAGATAATTCTCTAATCACAGTGCTAGCTGCGGGAAGCTAAATATACGTTTTTGCAAGCTATATCGCAAGTTACATTTTGTAAAAAGCAATAGCAATCCACCTCTTGTAAAGATATTGTTGTGACGATTAAATCGGTCGTCACTTGCAGAGCTTCGGTCGCACGTTTATTATCGATATATTTGCTATCTCTATTGCCGATTAATTGCCTTTTTTCATTTCGATGTTTTCAATCAAGCAACAGATAAACAGACGCAATATTGAAACCACGTGAAAGTGCCGATTACGATGTAAGCGACTTAATCCGTTTTCTATTGTAATAATGTAAGAATGGACATTCTATGTAAGTTTTATACTTGCAACACACGAGAATAATGTAAGATTATGAATCATTTCATTATTATTTTATTACTATTAATGTTATTATTATTATACCGCGAGCCGTACAAAATTCTATGTATATATAGACGCAGACGATTCTGTAGCGATGCATTAATCATGCATTTGATTAGACTCCGCGACAAATTCGTGTACGCGGGACGATGTAACGAAAAAACGAAAATGTGTAAAATTGTTTAAAGAAAAACTTTTATTGCCAGCCATTCTATGACTTTTCGTACTCCTTGTTCCTTTTGACATATTAAAGACAAGTAGATGTTTTATAAAGGCTCATTTGAAGAAGAGTTTTCTTGCATTTGCTTCTTAATATACTCATTGATATAATCATTCTGCGTGAATGAGTCCAATTTTTAATTTAATTTCTGTTTATGTTGTCTGGTTTAAAGCGAGATAAGATAGAGTAAAAGAGACTCGCCCGATCGGCGACGTGCACGCGGAAGTGTGGCATTGAAACAGCTTCCAATGTGAACCAGCAAAAAGAGTTTGCATTTTTTATTCATAAAATAACTAAATAAATTTTTAATATAATACAATACTTGCACGCACATACGCAATATAGTTTACATCTTTACGCTAATGTTTTCCTAAACACTACGTAGCTGTACATTACAAATCGTTGGGATCCGATCATACACTTGGGGTCTCTTCTATCTTCAAATCCGTCCCGATTTTCTCATACGTCCGCCCTTCGCTTTCATCCTTTCGAAATGTACGCTTTGATCCTTCGGGGAATCCGTTTCCATTATCTGTCTCATTATCGCGTTTATTCCGCTAAAAGACCCCCGGGAATAGTTCGATCAGTAAAGCTTTCCGACGTGATTTTTCCAAAACGTATAAAACTTCGTTAAAATACTTCATGTCGCGTTTAAAGAGAAATATATCGATTGGTTCGCAAGAAGATACTTCCAAAAGGCGCAAACATCTCGAAAGGGCAAGCAACCCTTCGCACGCATCCTTTATTAACAATAAGCAGATACGACGACGTGCAATAAATAATTGCCAGTTTGATCAGTCACACGCACAAACGTATTTATTTAATCGTGTAAAACTATTTTTTTGGAACTGACATATTAAATTATTTCTAAAACCATTTTCCGAGAAGACAATTTTAATTAATAATAATTAATAATAAAAATTGTCAACTAGATTTAAAAGGCTAAATAAAATTTAAGTAAAATTTAAGAGTAAATAAGATATATAATAAAAAAGAAAAGTGAATGTATGTACAACTAGAAATTAAATCAAATTGAAACGAAAAAATCTCATTGCTTTAAAAAGTTATATTTCGAACTTTCCTCGAGTAGAAAGGTCGACAAAACAATCGGAGATATTAACGAGTGCACTTTTTAATGAAAATCCGATTTGTCCTCCAGTTCCATTCGTTTGCTACAACGAGCGTCAAGGGGAAACAAATCACGTTTCGAAGACCAGACGCTGATTAATTAACCGTTTTGATTACGCTGCCGTTTGATTAATGAAAGATCGTGATTTATCGCAAGTCGTCGCACTAGTTATTGTCAGTGTCTCGATAAAACACATATACACTTTGTGATGCAACAGGTACTACGCTTCTATATCAATCCTCTTTTCTCCGCTCTCGATCGCTGGCAAGGTAACTAATTGTTTAAATCGTTTAATTGTCTATACTGTGCGCCTCTCTACGACTATTTTTTTTTTCAGTTCTCTGTCGTCTATCGCAAGGCAACGCTTCGCTGATATGTACCGTTTTTTGTTTCAAGATTGAAATTAATTAACCGAATTCGTCGTCGTAGACAAAATCTCTAAGGAACTTGGTTCTCTCTCTTCATCCCTTCCGTCGTTCGCAACTCTTCTCCCGCGATTCGCGATATTAGCTTCATCACGAAGTTATTGTCGGCTGTGTAATTAAGTCGTTAAATAAGGCGCCACCACGATCGTGTGATATTTCGTTGGCCGAACCGCGAGATTGTTGTCTGCACGGCGGTGCAATTCTCGTTTATACTGCAAACCGAGTTGTAAAAGCTGACGCATCTTCGCTTTGAAATACTCGCTTGCGTCGCGTGTTTGGTCATATCTTTAAAGAGCGATTTGTCTGGATGAATGTGCATGGGAACGCTTATGTACAAATCCAACTAGAGCTAATTCTCCGATTTCTATCCTCACAAAAGAATTCCTTGCGTCTTATCATCTAATAATTACATGCGTTCCGCGCAATTATGGTCATTACTCTCTCCTCGTTATCGTAAACTACAAGAGCATCTTCGCGCTTCGTGTCTCGCCTCATTCGCATCGTACGTATCCCAACAAACGACTAGATCACGATGGTTGGACCTCAACCAGATCCTTAAATGCTAAGGGAGCTTAACGAACTAAGCTATATTCTCAGTGAATGATATATTATTATTTCTTTTTTATCAAATATCAACCGCGCCGCAATCGCGAAATGCGAACAGGCGAACTCCCTCGCTCTCGATTAATATAGTCTCAATCAATTCGCTTTATGTTCTCTTCTGCCTTCTTAGTACTCTCTTTTCCCTCTCTTTCACCATCGTTTTGAAATTTATCTGGATGAATTAATTAATTAACGATCGTTTCAATTTTATTTAATGAACAGTTCCTTTCTTCCACAGAAGACTCACCATTAAATTAACATTCCGTGATACTGATGTGTACAGGGTGTCTCGAGAGAAGAAATACAATATAGCTCGAAAATATTTGCCTACTATAGAATTCACAATCTTTATTGTAAGTATAAAAAATCATATTTTATTATAAAATAAAAAATATAAACAATCATATTTTATTTTTGAATAAAAAAAGAAACTGTCGACTTATTAGTTGATCTTAACTGTCGGATAAAAAGACTTTTTTGAGATAAAAATCCTCATCTTAGAGAAAATATCTATACAGCATGGAAAAATTGGCGAAATACTTTTTTTCTTTGAAAGACTGTAACATAACAAACTTTGCAATGCTGCTGCCTCATTTCCATTCATCTTTATAATATTTTTGTAATGTTGCACAGCGATTTACTTTGAATATTATTGCAATTTAAAAGTTTAATGCTTGTAAGTAGGCAAATACTGTGGACAATATTGTACCAGTAGCAGAACTGCGCGTTCTCGAAAAAAAACCTGCTTTTTCACTTATAATCGCATACGTTTCATTTTTTATTAAACACATTTCATTCTAAATAAAAATTTTTGAAAATAACACAAAATAATCTTTCGTATGTCCACACAAAATAAAATGCCAGCTGTAAACAGCTATAATATTATAAAAATATGTAATAGTTCTCTCGAAATATTGTTTCTACATCGCAAGAGATTTCTGAACCAAATTCTTTTGTACAGTTTTTGTAATCTATTTGTTTAAAGTTTACCGATCCCACAAAGAAAATTAAACTCTCACCGCTTTCATTAACTTGACTTAATAAAAAGTACATTGTACTGAAAATAGAATTACCTGAAATGAGACTCTTATTGCATTTTAGTTGAGAGACTAGAATCTCGATATTTTTGTCCTCGTGACACCCCGTACATGTTGAGTCGATAATTATCTTCTTCATACAGAAAATAATTCTACTAAAAATTCATGCCCGATTTGCAGGAAGTCAATTGAGAGGCAAGCGCGCGTTTTACTGGTTGAAAAAAGTTATGCCTAGTAGGAAGATTTAAGATTTTACCAATTTTAATTTACTTTTTTATGTACACTGTATTTAAACTGCCTCTCTCATGTTAATATAGATTGTAGCTTTGAAGTTTAAAGATAATGTTATAAAAACAGCGCTACTAATTTATGAACAATCATGTACGTATTACTTTTATATTAATGCATATTCAAATTGCGAAATGTATATATATATGTCTAATGTTAAATAATATTTCACTAATAGAGATTCATGGATCCCTAATGATCAACATCATTCATCAACCTTTGAGAACAAATTTTCAACATTTTGTTCCGAGTTTCTTTCCACGTTATAAGCTGCCTATAATTAATCATTGGAACAGTCACTTCCGCCGATTTCGCATCTTCCTTCCTCTTGCATAAACAATGCCGGACGACAATCAATCGTTTAATGAGAAGCTCGTAGGCGAGCACATTCTGCACGTTTCACTTGCCTCCCTATTGACTCGACCAGGCGTATTATGGAACACTGTGTGTTGTAAGTACAAGTTATATTCGCGCGAACGTCATTCAAAAAATAAATAATCGCGACGCACTACTGCTCGTTATCGAAACTGGAAGCGAGCGTGCTCAGATTCATCTCACGTGAAAATATCGCTCCCTGCCATTTTATGCCTCTCTCTATAGAGAATCTCCCTGTAATTATTTCTTTTTCTTGGATATACATATGAAGAAAGTACATCGCATTTATTTCAAGCTGATTTATTTTTGCATGTAAAATATATGACTAATTTTGGTATGTGGCACTCTAATAGGGAATAATAATATAAAGAGATAAATCATCTTTTGTAAAAATACGACGTGCCTCCTTCACACATTTGTGTCCCTTCGAGTACCTTAATAAGTCGCGATTTGTCAGTTCGGCAGTTTGACTTTACCATTTTTAATTCAATGGTCGTCCCGAAGGCACGGAATCCGGGGGAAAAAGACGTACTAGTTCTAAAAAAAAAAAAACTTAAGAGCCAATCATTTTTAGGCTGAAGAGCCTGAAGTGAAAAACGCGATAACTTCATCGTGCGACGCGAAGTTTGGGAAAACTGAAAATTCCGCAGATCCGCGTTCCGGGATTTTAAGAAAGGATGCCGACGGCATTATTATTCGTGTTTGCAAAATCTTCCTACGGTTGAATTCGGTATCTTCACATACGATCGGCGATCCAATACTGCGAATTACGTTCATTTATCGTCCTGGTTTGTCGTAAAGAAACCCAGGAGGGACGTCGACATTCGCTCTCAATGATTTCTCGGGATATGTTTGCGTCCTCGCGACGCACCGACGCCGTCGCCGACGACCTGGTACTCTCGAAAGAGACCAGAAGAAGAAGATACACGAGAGGGGAGCCCGGTCTCAGACGCTGCAGCCGGAGGTGACTACCTCCTCGCTGCTGGGCTGATGACTCCACCTGCACTGATGACAACTACCCGTCGTAGTCGCCGTCGTCGACGTTGTCGTCGTCGTCGTTGTCGTAGACGTTGCCGTCACCGTCGTGGGCTCCTCCGGCGCGGAGTTGGCGACGTCACCGGACGCCCGCAGGCCCTGCTCGAGCTCCAACAGCTGACCCATGAAGTTCAGGTTCGGGCTGATGATCGGACGTGCGTTCTTCACCAGTTTGTACGCCTCCACCATCGACAGGCCTTTGTGCCGCATTATGTAAGCGATCGCGATTGTTGCGCTGCGCGATACACCAGCTTGACAGTGCACCAGCACGCTGCTTCCGGCCTTCCGCGCTTCCTCTGGAACAAGAGACAAATTGCGAGATGATACGTGTGTTTTATTTCTTTTTTATTGTAACGATGATACAAGTTATTTTAGCGAAGAAAAAACTTCCAATACAACTTTTACTTTTCAAATTATAACAAGAAGGTACCTTTGCTCTAATTTATTTCTAATTTAATGATTACAAATTTTCTTAAACAAAGTCAACAGAAGGAATATACGAAAAAATGGCAGAGCATATTTTATAATTATTGGATTTAATTTTTTTTCAATGTAAAACAAAATTTTGGTAATACCTTTAGATGCCTTATTACGTTCCATAATCATTCAAGAATTATACAAATTTTATTTAAAAATATCTATTGATCTGCGAGACTGTAATTCATTCCAATACAATGCTAAAAGTATGTGCTCGTTTATGTTTAGTTCGAAATTTCCTTTGGGGCATAAGAAGATTTCACGATTCACGGGCTTTCTTTGTGCTTTTGAAAAAATATGAACGAGTCGAGCTCATAAACGTTGAAACGAAACAGTCGTGAAACCCGAACGACTCGGGTTATGCAATATATGGGGGACACTATCGTATCGCAAGCGTGAGTCACTGCATCGCCCGGATCCTATGCAGACTATGCAAACGTTCTATCGCACCGCGAGAGAATTCGACCGCGTACGACAAGTTGATCATATCTTTCGAAAGATAACTTTAATCGTGCATTTTACTAGCCCTTAATGGCAACCCGAACACTTTCAAGTCAAATGTAATAATAAAGGAAGAAAAAAGATATCTTTTTACCCAGAAGATGCCTAACGCGAAGAAATTGCAAGTATGGCCAATGAAAAATAGATCACGTACACTTAAATATTTTATTAAATCTTAATATTAAATCTTAGAGTTTGAACATTTTTTAAATCAATTATAACAAAAAAGAAAAAGAATTTTTTATTAAAAAAATGTATGATACGAAAAAACTATAAATCTAGATAATAATAAAAAAACAGAGATTACAGAGAGTGAACTTAAATATCTTATATATTAGAATAATCTCGTATAAAATCACATAAAAGGAAAAAATATTCTTTACATTTTTAAGATGTACAGTAAAAAAATGCAACTTTGGACGAAAAAAAGATAGTTAATCGAAATTGTCAAATTTATGATTAAGCGAATCAAGACGCGTGAGGGAATGAGTTTCTTGAAAGTAAACTTCAGGATCGGGTGCTACGGCGAGAGGGTGCGGAGTCCGTTTATTCAACCGGCATTCCACCAGTTGCACGCTCGGGGGAAGGCCTGTTTCCCTCCATCCCTCTCTCACTCTCTCTCTTTTTCGTCCCTTTTCGAGCCCTTACAATCGCCACGCACGACTGCCGCTCTGCTTCCCTTTCCGCGCGCGCGTAATTCCCCACCGTCTCTCTTCTCCATTCTACGACGACGCGCGGTGTACGCGTAAAATAGTGCGCGTAAACGCGCGAGAGAAGGAGTCGACATCAACGATGAAGGAGGAGAGAGAGAGAGAGAGTGCAGGGTCAAAGGGCGAAGGGGGGAAGTCTCTTACGTTTCACGGATGCGCGCGCGCATGACTCATGCCTTCATGAATGGAAGGTTCTTCTGGTCTCCTGCCGTTCGGGCGCTCTGGTTCAATGGTCCACCGGAAACGCCTGGTTACACCCTGTTTCCGTCCGTGGGCCTGCTACTACTTGCCGCGAAATAACGGAATGAAACGCAACGGGGCGACCGGAAGAAGAACGGCAGGAAGTGTACCGCCGGCGTAATCGTGGAAATTACGCTTAACCGACGATCATCACGTGGATTCGCGATATCAAAAGATTGGCGTTTCGATTATCAATTATTCGAAACTGTTACGGAATTGCGTTCAAGGGAAAGGAGATGTTTCTTAAACAATTAAGCTTGAATATAATTGAACCTGAATGCCAAACGGTTTCCTCGACAGTACTCTTCGACCAAGTTTTGAACAAAGAACTTGCTTTTAAGGCAGAAGTTATACAAACAACGGCAACGTAAAATAATACATAATAATTTATAATCGAAGAAACAATTGTCCTAAAATTAATAATTTATAATACAATTAAAATCAAGAAATGCCCATAGCAACATTCATAGCAAGATCTTTGTGCTGAAATAATTCTTGTGTGATTTTACATACAATTTCTAATACTTTCGAACTTACACCGTTACTATTAGTTTCAAATACAACTTAAATTGAATTAGAAAAGTAATATTATAATAATTTATTAATAATTTATGCTTGTGATTTACGTCTGTGATCTATCGATGATTACGTATATGTATTATTTATAACATATACACTGAGAAAAAAGTTGTTAACTTGACTAAATTTTTCAACTTGATTGAATTTCTTCAGTTTAAACATTTACGTATTTAAATTAAATATATATGTAGTTAAGTAAATATATAAATGCTTAAACAGAGAAGTTCAAGTCAAATACATAAATAGTTGAATTAAAAAAATTTTATCAAGTTGAAAAATTTAGTCAAGTTAACGATCTTTTTTCCTCAGTGTATACATACTTATATATATTTGAAGAAAAGGGATGAAGGGGGAAAGTAAATTGACCAATTAAATCATTTACAAAAATGACTAAAAATCCCAGAAAATGTACCATATAAAATAAAATTAAATTAAATCCCTTTCTCGCCCAAAAGAGAAAAAATCTTGACACAATTTGTCGCACTTACCGATGAAATCGAACGCTTCCTCGAAGTACTGCTTGAGGTTCTGATGACCGGAATCCGAGGCGGGTATCTGCCTGTACGTGATACCCCGCTCCTCGTGGTAGCCGGGCAGCTGCGAGGTGACGTTCAGCACCCGGGTGGCGCCGAGGGCGCGCAGTAGCTGCAGATCGGCTG
>QKQZ01006742.1:0-28108 GCA_003595255.1 Solenopsis fugax | reverse complement strand
GTTTCTCTCTCTCTTCTCTCTCTCTCTCTCTCTCTCTCTTTCGGAGCTCGATCAAGCGAGGAGAGTCGCACGGAAACGAACCGCGCGCGGCCGTTTATGAATGAACCGAACGACCCGGACGACCATCCGCGATTCCGCGCGGGAGGCCCCTTGATTACGCGCCGCCGCCGCTGCCGCCGGCAACCATCCGGGTTTACAACGCGGCCTCCAGTTTCGCGCTCGGAAACTTTGCTGCGCGCCCGAGCGTTGCGTTTTGCGAGGTCCGACGCGGCGCGACGCTCTCGCCGACCGGATTCGTTTAACCCCGTAGGGCTCGACGTACAGACTGTCATATGGTTTACTGCGAGCCGTTGCACAAATTAACTGGTACGCATCGTTAGATTCACATTGCTTCTTACATTTTATTCACAGCAATACTGGAAAAAAATATTGATACTTTTCTAATTGAGGTTTCTAGAGAAACGTTCTTACGGTTCTTACAGTGAAACAGTTTCATTTACTGTGCGAAAATAATACACTGAGAAAAAGTTGTTAACTTGACTAAATTTTTCAACTCGATATTAAATTTTTATTTATATTTGATTTAAATATATAAAATACTGGAACTTCAGTTTAATAGTTATATATTTATATATTTAACTTAACTACATATCCTAATAACACATCATATCAAATGAATATCGTGATATCATACGAATATACGTACGATATTTTGATATTGTACGAATATTCGTATGATATCTACAGAATATTCTAGAACATTCATATGATATCTCGTACTGTTAGAGTATATACATATTTAATTTAAATACGTAAATGTTTAAATTGAAGAAATTCAATCGAGTTGAAAAATTTAGTCAAGTTAACAACTTTTTTTCTCAGTGTACAAATGTTATTTCATTATATCCATAATTTTCTTATCCACATTTAAGACTCTTAAATAACAGGCGCGCGGCGCATTCCCACCAGCCTCCGTCTCGTCTCTCGCAATAATTTCACGTCATTCTTAAGCACTCAATCGGGCGATAACTTGCCTCCTGATGCTGCGTTATGCATCACTCACGTAACTCTAGTGCGTAAAAGAGGAATTATTGCCCGTCGTCTTGCACACTCGGGAGAGTGACTCCCCGCGCGGTTCCTTATTAGGGGAAACACAAACACGCACGCGGTCTTCCTTGATTCGCGAGACGTTAGCGCGCGTGAAGCCGCGCGAGTACCGTTTCGCTTCTCCGGCGCGTTAAACGGAAATCGTTCGGCGGCGAAACGCGAAATCGGGCCTCTTCCCAACACTCCAGCTTCTCGGAAGGAAACCGAGTACTCGCCAGTAAATCAATGGGGCGCATTAGCGAGCGAATAGAATTACGTCCTGTCACGTGGAACGGCGGCGGGCCTAACAGGTGTTATGCGACTTTATAACGCTCGGAGACCTACGTACCTCGCCGGTAGTAATGCGCGCATTTTACGCCGGCCACTTTTCAACCTTCGACGCCGGAGGTCGATGACGGAGCGGTGGTGCTGCCCTGCGCCAGCTTGGGAAAGCGAATCCCTTTCGTGACGAGTCCCTCCTCGTCCTTTCAAAGCGCAAGATGTCTTAACGTTACGTGCAGCCGATCTCTGCGGAGCTAAATATCCCTTAAATCTAATTACGCAGGCCGCACGATTATTTCTGACGTCTTCAGAAGTATTACGAAATAATTTGGTTAATAATAAATATCCACTCAATAAAATGTTTTACTCGTGTAGGTAGATTTCTTTTTTTCCTCAGTGACACGACAAAAATTTATCTATTTTTCGGTTAAAATATTGGTTGTTACATATAGAATTTATAGCAGCCAAAAAAATGTGGCTGGACTTTGCAAGACCATTTTTTAAAGTGTTGATCTAAATAACTGATTTAAAAAAAACTAATCAGAAATATATTATATAAACGACTTAATCGTAATTATATTCGTAATATTAATATAATACACGACATTTAAATATTATCGAAATGGGACAAATATAAAGAAAAAAAGAGGCAAAAAGCAGTACATAAAGCGGATATATTATAAATAAATAGGCTAATTTATAATTATAAATTATAAATAAATAGGTCAAAACCGACGCGACGCAACGACTTTTCGCGAGATTGCAATCGAAATCGAGTGCAACGGTTGGACGGTGATGTATGGCGGTTGACTGACGCAGATAAAGGGCATAACAGTCCTCGCATTATGCCACGGCTCATTACTGCAATTAGCATGCTAATCCCAAGATCTGTTTAATGAATATTAAAATTAGTACCGGCAAATTCAAAGCAGTGTCGTGGACGCGTACACCTGTAGGGAGGTGTCTACGTGTGAAGGCAGATACACATCGTTAGGTGATATAATCCGTCTTTTATATCGCACTTTTAATCCGAAAGTATCAATCTATTAGAAATATTGTCGTCAGTAGATATATATACAGCGTTCGTAATTAAATAAATCGTAAATTGTTTTTTTTTATTGCGAAATAATTAAAGATAAAATATAACCGTTTACGCACGATACACGGCTGGCTTGTAATTTTTATCGCTTCATCATAGGCTCGTTGAGCG
This sequence comes from Solenopsis fugax, assembly GCA_003595255.1. Taxonomy (NCBI): domain Eukaryota; kingdom Metazoa; phylum Arthropoda; class Insecta; order Hymenoptera; family Formicidae; genus Solenopsis; species Solenopsis fugax. The sequence continues at coordinate 25,530 of QKQZ01006742.1, read as the reverse complement.
TTTAAACAAAGTAAGAACGAAAAGGCATTTTGTTAGTTTGGCATTAAAGCCTTCGAGCAAGGGAGATAAGCATCGGATCGTGCACCTGCTGCAGAGTTTATGACTTCATCCTGGACCAGCCGATCGCGTGAATCGCGAGTCATTAACAGTGCCTCCGAGAAAGTGTACTTTTCTTGCCAGTTCCAATTTGTGTGATCTAAGCTTAGCATACTGTTCTCAATAATCATGTTTTGCAGATTATCAATCGATATCTCGCCTTTATAAAATTACGATTAACATACAATTGTGTTATATCGCAAATCAATTGAAATTTAATGGTTAAACATTACGTACATCTGTGAAAAATATAAGTATGGAATGTACGTAAGTCAGGAGGAGGGAAATATAAATATAAAAATGACAAATAAACCCTACGGTAGACGTGCAGCAGAAATTGGATATCAGGCAAGTTCCTAAAGTTTCTCACGAAATTTAAGATACGCGAAAGATTATTTGCCGACCTTGAAAATCCGGCTTTGGGGTTAATTACGCCGACGAAGAATAATGTGCCGCGACAGAATTTCTTTTAAGCAACTCGCTGCCCGCCGATGTTATCTCGAAGGGATTTCAGTGAGACGAGGTAACGAATTCTAGCGTCCGAATTAATTATGTGAATTCAAACAGAGGACGGAGCAATCCGCGAAAAGACCGTGTTAAGGGAGGCGGAGTGTCGCCATGCGATAATGAGCCATTAAATAATTGTCACAGAGGGGAAACGGTTTTATTATCGTGCCGCGGCACGATAAGCCCTCGGCGAAACTACCGCAAATTCCTTGGGACGAACACTTCATTATAAACTTTTGATTGCCTACAACCACCACGAGCGCAATTAAAGCGGATTTGAAGTTTGTCATGCGGAACATTAGATCAATTAATAATTACGATCAATACGAATCATTTACGTTGAATTAGTTGCAAAATAAACTATAATGTACTTTCAAAATTGTTTGGAAGGACCGAACTTCTTCGAATAAAAATTCAACTCGCAATCTTTAAGTGTGTTCCAAATGTGTTAGTCTACTAACTTTTTCGTGTAGCCAAAATGACATTTAAAATAATGTATCATAATTATAACCGGTGTAACTTGCTATGGTCTATGGTGATAAATTAATATGATATAGAGACACGTGTTACTTATTACTTGATTTTCAAGTCCAATATTTTGTTTTTTGCCGTCATAAATAAATTTAGAGAAAATACATGAAATATCTTGCACATATGTTATATAAAAACATAAATATATTATTTTTAAAATACATATATATAACTCAGTTATTTGTCATTTGTTCAAAAAAATAAACTCCAACTTTACAAAAAAAAAACTCGTAGATAAAAGTAAAGAATGATAAACCTTGAATTTTAAATAATATAAGAGCAAAAGTTCAATGAACTACATGTATGAGAAAAAAACATTGAGCTGAATAACCGAAGCTGATATTTCTCCGACGTAAAGGTACACGTAGCATGTAACTGGTGTGATGAAATTTTATAAAACGTTTACACGTGCGTTGCTGCAATGGCACAGAGAGATATTTATCTTGGCGCGCCAGGACTTGAGAATATCCTCCTTTAGAACTCTTTTGTACCTATTAAATGCTACATGAGAAAGATCGTTTCTCGTGCAGTATCCACCATACCATGAATAACAGGTAAACGTTGACGTAGGTAATGCAAATGGTGTATGCGTCTATTCACGTTCAGCGACGAGCGTAATTTCACACAATATTACAAAGTCAAATAATAATTTCTTCAAAAATACAATTGCAAAAATACAATGAATAAAACATTGAATAATTTTTCAATACACCGATTAAAAAATTCTTCTTCATCAATTGGAAGATTTAATACCACAATAGCATCAAATCAATACATTTCCGATTAATTTATTACAGAATGCTAAAGAGAATAGAAACAAACGTTCTGTTTTTTTATATCTATACGGTGGCTGCAGAAACGTTCGCTGAGGTAATGTGTGCGTAAGTCGGGCATAAGCGATTTAATGAGAACCAGAAGGATGCTTGTAAGAGCATAACCGAGGCGGATCCTGTCGGACTCTTTTGAGGTTGACGTCAGTGCTCACGGGAGGAACGGGAGGTGAGGGGAGGTTGGAGCGCCTCCGCGAGAAGCGCTTTAAGAATCGCGCTCGCCTCGGCATTCGTCCGATCGTCCCGTTAATATCGCGAAATTAAAAGCCCATAATTTATGGGCCGTTTGAGGACCTGGTGCTATCCCCTGAATTATGGCTCCCTTAACTAGACTTGAGTTACGACGAGCCGCTGCGGAACCCGTCCTCCTTCNTTCGACTCCTCTGCTCTTTGAGTCCGCTCTCCTCTTCTCTTCTCGCCCCCTCCCCTCTCCCACCCCCTTCAACTCACGCCTTTCCTCCCATCCACCAGCTCTTTTGAGTTCGAAGCGCGAGGTGGCATCGTGCTTTTCGATTTTCAGATACCTATTTCCGTCATGGCACCTTTGCTCGAATATGAAGTATACTGGTCGGCTTTAAATCTCTCTCTTCTTTCCCCTTTTTCGTCTGCCCTTTTTTTCGCGCACGCACATCCTTTTATTATGCGAACCGCATAAAACGGCATACTACACTAACTGCCAGTTCTTTGTTCCTCCGACATAAAATCGGTTTCGAAAGAACGGAACAGTGTTTTAGATATTTTCTTTTCGTAATAAACTCTCGTAATGTTTTTACTAAAATTCACTTATTCATAAATAATGTTGCTTCTAGATTTTTATAATAATTATTTATCACGCATTATAAAATGTTTAAATTTTTAAAACTGATAAATCTCATGAGAAAAATGTTTTACATAGCAATGTAAAACATTTTCGTCAAAAAGTTATGAATAAGAAATATTTAATCATTTCGATAAATCCGAATAGATTTGATTACTGTTGATTTAACTGCAATATATCAATAATTTTATTGTGTCGTTTGTGCCAAAATGTTCAACTATGTTTCGGTCTGCACTGGTCGCTTAGATAATTAGTAGCCCTTAACCTTCATTTACCATCTGTTGCCGGAAGGACATAAACGTCGGCCATTCTTCTTAAAACCACCACCACCACAACCGGCGCAGTAGTTTTATTGGCTACGGTAGCCATAGGACGTAAAGAACCATAGAAAGAAAAATGTCTGACATGTTTTATCTATTGTCGTCAAGAATTAAGTCGTCATCAGCTTAGACGCAGCGACAAATTTCAATTCGCTACGCCGAGATCTCGAGACACTTTGCGGATCTTCTAGCTCTACAGAATGGATCCCGTTCTTCTGTCTAAGTACCATTAGAGCGGGTATAAATACCTGATTTCCTTCCTGAAGAGCTCTCAGGGGCCTCGTAGCGGGGCACCTGTTTCACGGCGGCCTGCCAGGGGGTTCCCAAGTAGGTAACAATTTTCCTTAAGTAGCGTACCATTTCTTGGCATGGCTGCTAATCGACGTCGCTTACATCCTTATGGATCGTTTACGATCGGAGAGAAGGGATAAATCGGGGAAACGCATATGTCATCGAGTAATAAAAGCCGACCAGACGGCCGGAAATAATTCAGGCACGATCCGCTTTTCTGTCATTACTTCGGAAAACGATTACACGGTTAAAATCTTGTGGTTTTGAATCGATTATATTTTCCAATATCTCGTTTTCTCCTTGTATGTAAGTGCCTTTGGCCGATGAGAAAATTCTCAGGCTCTTCGCATCGTGTCGTATTTTTATGTTACCTAAAAAGTTCTCGACAAGTCATTGTTCAAAGTACTTTTGAAGAAGCTATGAAAAACGTTTAACTATATGGACCACAAGTACAATCTTTCATTTGATATGAAAGTAACAAGATGAAAGCTGCGCAAATTATTCGCTTCTGGTCACTATGGCAAGTGCCTTTGTGTGCCACGCCAGAGTAGTCGTACTTATTTACGTTTTTATAGAGTCTAGATAGAATCATAGGTACGCTGTACGCACGATACATGTTCATAATTGTTTAGCTTGCGACAGATGGCAAAGGAAAGTAGAAACAATGGAATCTATTCGAGAGATGAACATTACTGTCGCGCGTAACGTTGGATTTATCTGCGTGTACCGTCAAAGTTGGCACTGACAAATTGTTTATTAACTGTACTGCAGCGGCTCCCGTCTAACAACTTTCTTTATGATCCTCTCTCGATGATATTCATTATAATATATTTTCCTTACATCCCAGTTATGACGGCGTTTTAACTTAACATTTTAACTGTACATTCGTCGAGGAAATTAAAATAGACCGTGCGTTCCACGGAACGCCGCTTTCCTCCGTGTACCAACTGAAATTAGCATAATTTGATGAATATTATTATACGTACTCCTCGTTGATCACGGGCGACAAGTCATTTTCGTTCGTAGTACCAAAGGTAGCATGTCTGAATTAATTAAATTCATTTAATCGCGCTACAAATGACCGTGCGCTTTCTACACGATTAATGCGGTACATTAATTAAATTCATTTAATCGCCAATAGGTCTTCGTCAAATCGTCGACCATTCCTAGGAAGCCAAGTCAAATATCACGCTTTATGTTTATCAGTTTATTAGGCATATTCAGTGGGCCATTAAACGCATACGCGATATCTCTCTTCTTCGCAACAATTTTTCTCTTCTACTCCGTCGAATAAATCTAAACAAATGCATTCCTTACACACGTACTTTTCGTGAGAAGCGTTACGTAGTGTAATTGCGTACCTGCCGATAATCGCCGATGCGACCGGCTTCTAAGAGCCAAGCACGTGTTGTACAAAACCATTTATGCTCGCACTGCACAACTGTACAACACTGCAGACACGTGTGCACTATACGAAGAAGGAGAAAGAGAGAAAAGGAAAGGTAAAGAGAAAGAAAGGGAAAGAGAGAAGTAAGATCTCGTTCTGCTCGCGTACGTGCTCACTGTCATACATTAGAGTTAATTAAGTGTGTTTAATTAAACTCGTTGTTCCCCTTTTAACGCACACCCCTCCTCCACTCGCGCAGTTACCGGCACTTCTCTCGACAGTCTCGACGTTTGCCATTCCCGCCATCCACCGCCGTCTCCGTTTACCCCGTTCCGTTCCTCGCTGATGGACTTAGAAGTGCTAATGGCTCCAGCTTCGATTCCAAGTATGGCTGGAATTTCTCCTGACCGGTGGAGACGGCTCTCCTTCAAATCGAGAGACCGGAACGGTGGAACGATGCGAGCCTTAAGATCTACGTCTTTTCCACTTTGAAGTGAAACGCAAAGCTGTGCATATTATCCTTAAAAAAAAACGTGTGCACCGTTTGAAAAAAAGGTTTCGTTGTGAATTATAGGTCTTATGCAGGAAAAGAGAAACTTCTCCGCAAGATTTATATTTAAATGCCCATATCTTCGGCGTCAAGAAAATTTTAAATGTCGCTGTAGTCGATAAGTCATTTTTAAAGGACAACCGTTCTTGCGGCAAGCTTGACGCGACGCGGTACGATATATACGCTTTAAGCGAAATAATCGATAAGTAAAATCTCGTCGAATTTGTGTCGGCTGCATGTTGTAGCAATTATCGGCCGTCAACTCGCAGCGGTTTCCCCGTGTACGATAAATAAATATGCCGTTACGCGAAACGCGTAGCGGGACGAGGATATCGCGTTGCTTCGCGGAAACGTCTCGCGCAGCCCCATTCGACGCGAGACGGCAAGCCAATAATCTTATACACGCCGCTACTCGTGTAAAGCGAAAAATTATAAATACGTTGATGCTTTTTCGTCGGGGCCACGGTGATTTTTTTTTATCCAGCCTCCGAACGCGCCGGCGAAGAAACGCGCGCGCCGCGCCGAGTGTTGCGCTACGATGTTGCACCACGATGTTGCACCGTGGTCGATCGATAGCCGTCGCGGCGACCGGGAACGAGCGTGCACATGCAATGCGTATACAGGTGCACATGCGACCGCACACATACGCACGCGTATACACGTGCACACACGTACGCACGCAGACGTGGTAACTGGCGATTCTTAGGAGACGTAATGGCACCCGCTCGCAGGGGAAGAAAATGGGAGCGAGGATGTGTAAAAGGCAATTGCCTCTTTCGCTTATGGTCCGACGTACCCGACGACTCGCATAACTTCGCCTCTACGAGCGGCGCGTCGCGCACGTTAATGCCTCGTGTGCATCATGCGTGGCGTTGCGTGCGCCCGCGCGACCCTGCCGGCGGACGTGTTTACAAAACGGCAATTTCACAAGGATAATTATGAAATATGCGAAGACGACGACGAAGACGACGACGACGGCGACGACGATAGACGGGGACGTCCGCCGATTCTCTTCTTTTTACGCCGGCCCTAATCGCAATTAAATTCGCCGGTTTATCACCGTCCGCAATCGCCGCGCCACTCACGGATGATATATCGCGCGTCGGCGAATGTACCGGCCCGTAAATTTTTCGTACCGCATCGAGGAAACGATTTTCTTCTAATTAAGTGAAGATAACAAGCTGCAGGGCGAATACGCGATTCGTTGTAATATTCGGGAGTCCAGGACGAAACGTCCGTCAAATGGGTATATTTGCGGAGAATATTAACTCGGAGCTTCACCATGAAAAATAATTTTTTTTATATAATTCTATAAATGCTTTATATTTCTTCTTTTAATACACAGAAAAAAAATTTAGTATCAAATTTATTGTTTCATATACCAGCAAGAATATAAAATCTTCTTGGAAGAATTTATAATCTTAAACAGACATAATTTGCTTACATGGAGAAAATTTTTCTCTTCATGTAAGCAAATTATATCTGTTTAAAATTATAAATTCTTCCAAGAAGATTTTGTATTCTTGCTTGTATATGAAACAATGAATTGTTGATTTGATATTAATTTTTTTCTGTGTAAACATAGTAGTAATCTATTCAGAATGTTTTAAATATAATTCCTACTATTTCGCAAAAAAATGGCACATGAAATAATTATTCTTATACCGCCACAAAATTAAAGATTAAGGTACTATGTAAAAAAATACCTTCTTAGTCTGCCATCATGGTCTCATTTTCGACTACTTTTTCATCTATTTAAAGTTCTTTTAAAAAATATCTAAACATTCATAAACATACTTTCAAGTTTCTAGACAAATGTCTGTACTGCATTTTGGAAATAAATGGTAAATGTAGTATAATTTAATTACATTTGAAAATTTCTTGAAGAGATCTTCATAGATAAAAATCGGTTGGTCACGGAATACCCAAGATATCTTAAGTTAATACAAAAATCTCTCTGTGACAAATCTTGTACGATGTTCTAAAACGAGCAGACAAAACTTTCCTGTAGTTGCAACTACGAATCGACGTAGCTCATCCGATCTCGTTCCTCTCCTTTTCCTCTTCTATCGAAAAATCCAATCGCGCGAGGGAGAGGAGAGGGGAGCAGAGCAGTCCTCTTAATTTCATTCCCTTCTTCGGGCCGATATCCATTTAGCCGCGCTCTTCTACGTAATAATGTTGCACGTCGTTAAGTCCGACGTCTGTATGCGCTCGCGCACGCACATATGCACTCGCCAGATAAACCGTACGTACGCTCTTAATTACGGCGGAAACATTACAAAGTCGTCCCGCGCGCTGCTTGTCGGCCGTTAATAAAGGGCAATATCTCTCCCCGCGGGAAAAAAATATTGCTCGGCGCGAGGGAAGTCCCAGTGCGCCGATATCCGGTTCTACGCGCCACGGCCGATGCAGATTGCAATTGGTAACGGCGGAATGGGCCCTTGATTAAGACAAGGCCGAGCGTTTCATCCTGAAACCAGCTTTCTCGACTTTTTTACCCGAGTAGAGTTCTCGACTTCAACGCTTTAATGTAACCCGGTCAAATTGACCGTGGCCGAGGTAGAACAGACAACAAACCTAACCAGATCGGTTGCTCGTTGTTACATACGAATTAATTTCACGAATTATTAAGCTTGAAGATTGCAAGAAACAACGACGCAACGTCGGGGATTACGCTGCGCCACAGCGTGAAAATTATTGCTAAAGAAGAAATGTTCCAAATTTGAGAAACAGTCATCGTGTAAGTATAAGGTAGCGATCCCCATTATGAACCCAATTATGGCTCAAATTTGCAGAAATTAAATGTTTTGCAGACATACGTGCATTAATAAAATTACAGTCATTTTTTGTACATTCTTTAATTTTTCGATAATTATTGTAACATAAAATTACTTGCTCAATCATTTCTGATATTTAAGGAAAAAAGAGTGGAAAGTTACCTTTAATTACCTCTTTAATAAGCTCTCTAATTACTTCTTTAATAATTCCTTGAAATTATGATACTCTTAATAGATTGTATTTAATACGCTAAACAACGTACATTAACGTACGTATTTAATTTTGCTTACCCATAATTAGGATTTATAAAACTTTTACAATATTCTTTTCAAAAGTCACAATCGGATTATTAAATATATAATTTCTCTTTGAAATTATAACATTTACTGCTTACACTAACATTAATTTTTTAAAAAAATTTGATCGTTAAATTTAGACAAAAATTAATAAAAATTATTTTAATCTGAAATGATCCATAATCGGAATCGTCACTTTATTTGCTAGATGATCTTGGTTTTCGCAATGTGGCAATTGGCTAAAATCGCGATAGGCGGAAATTGGAACTGTAACGAAAATCTTTGAGCAATTCTCAGTAGCAAAGGAAAATTACGTCGACGTTACTGCTACAGGAGGAAGCTACGAAGTCGCACGCGCGGGTCGACTGCATTTCTATTTGCAGGCCGTGTCCAAGTTTAAATTATCGACGGTGTACCGGAGTAAACGCCCCCGTAATTACGTAGGCCGGCAATTAAGCGTCACTGTAAAATACAATATTTCCGATTAACAAGGGGACGGCTCGTTATAAGGTTCAAGAAACGAAATATTTATCGCGGCTCTTGCGGGAGGAACGTTCGGCGCACAGGAGGTTTAGCGTGTCCTTGCCAAAGGCTGGCGGCGCAAAACGCGACCGATGGGCAGGTTAATCATCATTAAGGCGGAAAGCCGGCTCTCCTACGGGCCACCCTCGGAGGATCCTGAGTAACGATTGCGGGAGCACGCGTCGCATTAAGGTCCACGTAAATTCACGAACTCGTTGAAATCGCCGCTTAATTTCACGTTGCGAGTTGCAGTTCGCGTTTATCGAGGAGTCTTAAATTGCATTTTTGCCATTCTCGGAATAATGCAGGCGGTATGCCCAGGCTATACGCGGCTGCGATTCGCCATGGCTCTGCTCGGCTCGACTCGGGTCGCCGTGGTGTAAATCGCCGCTGCCGTACGAAAGTGCAAACGCGCTTGTCCCTAAAGGTCTAAAGCACGCGATTTATTGCGAATCGCGTGAGTTCCGTTAATGGCGCAGAAGAGATTGCGTAAACTGAACTATAATTAAGCAAACCTCCTGACGTGGATGGCGCGTATTCATCCTCTGGGGCCCACTAATTTGTCGCTAATCGCACGATTTGTAAGAATAAAAGGCAATAATCTGGCGATAAACACTCGATGTTCACCCTTTGTTGTGAAAAAAAGGGGGCCCTTTATGATGTCTCTTAATGGCACGAAGTAAAGTAGCGATAAGTATGATAGGATTGCAAAAGAAGGTAATTTTACCGAGGGGCGTATCGCCGCGCTGTTAATTGCAGACTCCCGTACATTTTCGCGTTGCCAGCGAGAATAAAGAAAATAATATGGAAATTATCGCGCAGCGGGTCAATCATCATTAAAGGCAAAAACTCGGGAGGGGTTTTCTTCACGCGACTACCCCACGGATACTGAATAACGGTCGCGCGAGAGGGCATCGCATCAAGATTCTCGCATACTCTGCAGAAACGTCGGTATGCATTTCGCGTTCATTAAAACTGCCGTTTCAAGGAATGGTTAAGAAATTATAACGAGTCAAATTTAAATGAAACAGCACTTGCGCACGATACAGGAAATATTTTTCATCACTCTGTACCGCAACCGAACGTTACTTATCCTTTAGCATCGCGAACGATAAATAAATTTCGCCGTCACGGTTTTGGCACGAACGAATCATCACGCGGTCGTGACTAACATCCGGACAGTTCGTTCTGCAGTATGTAATCCCGGGTGGGAGGAGTAGCCGTGCGTTTTCGATACACAAAAAAGGGAAGAGCCAGGAGAAAAAGACGTTTCGGCCGCAATTTATCACTGTTAGCCCACCCTCTAGGAGGAGCACTGCGCTCCGGTGATTTCATCGGCACGAGTTAAAAAAGTGGCATCGACGCTGACGAGTCAATTCATCTCTCGTTCCACTGACCTGAAACGTGGATGACGTCACGCTACGAGAGCGACGCGGGCTTAGAATCCCCGTGTGTACGAAGCAAGGATCGTGAGCCGTGAATCACGTCCGTCCGGGGCTCAAAAGCCTCGACGAACCTTATAATTTCTTCTGAAAGACGTACTATATTTTAATACAAGACTTTTTGTCGATCGCCTAAGCGAGGACTTTCAAAAAATTGCAATTCTATTTATGGTAGAATTGTTCTTATTAAGGACTTGTCCGCTTTTATCCCATTTTAGCTTTAGGCTCACTCATTGTCAGATTTTTGAGCACCGATTTGTTCGGTCTACTTTATTAATTTATATTGCATTTACATAATTATAATTCCTGTGAATAACAAGTAGCTATCAAGTTACACCTATCTTATTACGGTAAATTAAACCCACTCATTTTAAACTCTCTCTCTCTCTCTCTCTCCTCCTCTCTACCACTAATTTCATGTTGAGTCGATATTCTCTCGCGAAGGTCGCTTCTCAAAGAGAAGCTCGCGTTCGCGGAGAGTCGTCTCGGGTCCAGGAAACACGGAAATCAGTCGCGGAGCGTGTCAGGGTCGCGGCGGAGAGGAAGAGACGGAGAGAAAGAGGCACAACAACGCGCGAGAGGAGTAGAGCGAGGCGAGGGGGGGAGAGAGAGAGAAAGAGAGATACAACTCGCAGCCGTGCGTCGGAGCCTCATCCGGCAGTTCGTCCCGCGGCGTCCGTATCGAATGCTAATTAAACGGGTGTCGACTGTATCAAAATACCTAACGGCCGCGGCAGCGAGGAGAGGCGACTGTGAACCGATCGGGCGCGGAGCGAGTGCGGGCCACGGTATAGTTTTCGGGGAGCCATGGAGCCTAATGTATGCCAGTGGGCTAGCACGGTGGTCCCGCGGCACCGTGTGGGTGGTCCACGTCCTCCTGCCAAGGCACTCCCCTATGCTACGGGCACTGCTATGTGCACTATATACTCTTTCCTTCTCTCTCACTCTCTTTCCCTCTCTCTCATTCTCTCATTCTCTCCTTACTCTCCCTTTCTCTTTCCCTCCTACATTTCGCTGCATTTCGACCTCTCACTCTCGTCTTCCCGTTCCCCTTCGTTTCCCCGTACACGGGGTGATACGCACGCGAGAAACGCTTTCTCCGTCCCTCTTCCTCTTTCTCCCGACCGGACCTTCCGTTTCCCTCTTCGCGCCGGGCGTCTCTTTCCTCGTTCGTTTCTCGTCACGTAAGTTCGCGCATTTAGTTACGCGTTCAAACACAGCCGGCTGTGTGGTAGCCGCCGCGAGATCCGTGTAAGAGACCAAGCCTCTTGATGCACCGTCGCGCTGTCATGAAGTCATGACCGATCTGTCAGTGCCTCCGTCTCTTTCTCTCTTCCCCCTTCTCTCTCGGAAGCGCTACGGAGCGTTGGACGCGATTGCTTGGATCGTTTTTCGACGACCGCGTGGAGACTGAAGACTATGACGACTCTCAACCTTCCCTGGAAACACGGTGAGTTTCATGCCTGCTAAACGCTCGATTCGAGTTTATTCAACAAGCATGTTAAAAAACGCCGTATAATGGAAGGATGCTTTTTACCCTTGCGAATTACTTGCGAAAATGCATAGCGTCTTTCCTGTACATACAGGGAGAGGCGCAGGGAGAAGTCCTACACGCGTGTATCGCTTAACATCTCCGACAAAGTAGTGGGGTGTCCGTAAGAACGAATAGCGTGTAACGCGCCAGCATACGTATGCGCATCTTAAATCTCTCACTTTATCCACATTTCTTGCACACGTGCACACACGCGCGGTACACGCTGCCATTAGCAGTCTCCTACGCGAGAGAAAATAATGCGAGCCTATTCGTCCGAGATGCGTGAATGCCGGTTTGTGCGTTAACTCCCCAGAGGCTACTACCTCGAGTATGCTCGAGTACATAAGTCCTCTCAACCACTTCACAAGCGGATAAATCTAATTCAATTAATGACAATTTTATCGCATAGCATCTTCTTTTCTCGAATATTAAATGTTCACGTGATTAAACATGCAAGTAATTACATTGAATAAAATTCACCAAAGCTTTCTTCAGCTTGAGGATGAAACTTACATTTGTATAAAGTAACGCTATTCACAGAATTCTTTCATTTTCGATTGCTTATAATTAAACTCTACTGATAATTCAACATCTGTACTCCAAACATGATCAAAATTTCAAATCTTCAAAATTTCAAATCTTCAAAATTTCAAATTTTCAAATTTGCTAAACGATCTATGGATCGTCCACGCTTGAGGTCTATAGGTCGTTTGGCAAAATTGGAATTTTTATGTGTTGATTTTTTTGGAGTACAAATGTTGAATAATCAGTAATCAAGCAATCGGAGATGAGCAATGTGAATCCGCGTAACGAGTACGTGAGACTCGTAAGCGTTAAGTCTCGTACCGATCGTCCATATTGTTGGGCTTACTTGCCAGCGGCATACGACATACCTACTTACTACCTAGCGATACACACACTCGCCGTTTCCACCGGGCGTCCGGGGAGATGGAAAGGAAGTGGTATAGTAGGGAGAGGCGGAGACGCGAAGGTGGAGGCACACTCTCGCGCGCACGTGTGGTCGACGGTGTATCGCTCAATTGAGCGAAACGCTGCGAAACCGGTCCGCGGGATTCGGACAGTCGAGACGACAGCCGCGCGTCACGTAGTTGCCGCGACTTTGACTAATTCGTCCGGCATTCGAATCGTCGTCGTCTTATCCGCCGGGTAAATGGGATTGGAGAACGGGAGGAAAAAAAATACCGCATCTAAGTACCGCGATAATGAGAGTGGCTCTTCGACGACCAAACGAATTAACAAACTATCTTAACATGAGAGAAGTTATTCCGAACTTGAAGTTTAGGGTAGAGTCCCGTGATCTCTCTCTTTTGTACACTGAGAGAAATCGTTTGGTAGTGTAGTGATCAAATGAATTTTATAGTTACTGGTACCAAAAACTTTGTTACATTTAACAAAAAAAAAAACCAAAAACTTTTTATGGTTTGTTGTATGAAAATAATTATTTGGTTAAGACTACAAATTGTTTGGTGAAAACAACTATATATTTAGTAACTATCACTATAAAATTCATTTGATCACTAATCAACCAAACTTTGGTTGATTTTACAAAACATTTCTCTCAGTGCATCACTCTCGCTGTACGCGACCTCGGAATTACTAACGTCCGAATACGCTAGATGAACGATCGATTCATCGCGAGCGTCGTGAAGACGATCGATTTCGACACCGTTTTCACGGAGCTCGTTTTAATCTCGATTATACGGCCTATTGTATTCGCAGTCCCTGAATTTTCATCGAGTGGGCCCCGCGTGGGAAGAAGATCGCCGGTTATTATTGCGAAGGAATGGACGTAATTTAAATTTAGTTATTCATGATTTTGTTGGTCGCATCAACCGCCTTGTCTGCTCATCACACATAAATTATTAATGGGATTATTTACCGCGTTATGAATTCCCGAATTATGTACGGCGACGCGGCCGTACGAACGATTGTCTCAATCGACACACGGCGAAACATCTCTCCGCTGTGCTTCGCGTACATTAATTATGCCATGAATAATGCATGCGACTAGACTTATTTACGTCGTTAAATAGTCTTCCGGAGCTACCTCGAGCCTCCGCAACGTTCGCTCATGCCGAGGCGAACGTTGATTTAGACATTTCGTGCTCACGGAACCGATACGATCCTCAGCTTGAGCAACGCGCGTCTCGAGTGTCTGCCTATTAACGAGACGCCTTCGCCGGGCGTCTTTCATTAGCCGCCAACACACTATGTACCGCATACGTACACATGATGCATACGTCGCGCAACATGCCGTTAAATAGTTTTCACGGGACTTAATGAAAAATCCCGAAAATAGCTTGCAGCGGGAGCGAGAGCTCAGAATCGCGAATGAAAAATTGGAGTCGCCAGCGGAGACGCAAAGTGCGAAACGATGAGAATAGTTTTGCGTGCGTAGGCAGATGATGAAGAGAAACGTACGCGTGAAGAAAGACGGAGAGAAAGAGAGAGAGAGAGAGAGAGAGAGAGTGTATGAGTGAAAGAAGGAGAAAGAAACGAGCGAGAGAGAAAGAGAGTCTGGTGGGCCGGGTTTTATTAATACGCTTGAGGACAAATTAGCCAGTTGATTGCACGATTTAATTATAACCATCTCCCCCTCTTCCGGACCCCGCGGCTCATCTCGTTCCATCTCGCGTAAGAAAGAGAAAGAGAGAGGAGAGGGGAGGGGGGCAATAAATAGAAAAGAAAGAGAGAGAGAGTGAAAGAGACCCTGTCGTGCCGCAGTATTAAAACGTCGACTGCTTTATTAACGGAGCCTCGGACACGCTCTTTCCTCTTTCTACGTGAGCGGGTGCGTGAACGCATAACGTTGTCCTGCCACAAAGTGACAAAGCAGCCGGCAACGCCGGCTCGGACCTCCGGAGTAGTCGCCTAATTTTTAGAAACGAACGCGCATCACGTCGCGGAAAGAGGGAAAGAGAGAGAGAGAGAGAGAGAGAGAGAGAGAGAGAGCGCGCGAGAACGGGAGAGAGAGAGGACAAATTACGTCGAATTGGAGCATGAAGGCTCGCTTTACTTTCTTTTGGAGGATACATTTTGGGCGTTACGCGATTATTCTAAGACTCGCACGATTTCAACCGCGACTGCTCTCCGTGAGTATTCAAATATTTTAGCCAACTTGACAGACTAGTTGAATTACACATATAGGACGTCGTTTTGGATTAATTGAGATTAAAAGCTCGCAAGAGATATCTTAATTTCAAGTCAAAAATAATCGAAAATATCTACAAAGTTTAAAGAATGTTCTTTAAATTCTTTGCAATGGAATCTCACTCTAAAGAGTGAAAATTCAGGCTTTTTCAAGACTGGCTGAGTTTTCATTCCTTTAGAGTGAGATTCCATTCTAAAGAATTTAGAGAGTGAGTATTCTATTTTTGGCTAACCGATCATTATTTTTTTCGTACAGTGATTAAATATGAGTTTGAAAATATTCGAGATTCGAGATTCTGAATAATCCTGCTAATATAAATTTAATATTATTACGCATTTGACAAATAAATTTTGCTTTTGCACATAAATACGTATTAATATTAATAATTAAAATATCTTACTAAACAATGAACGTCACGTAAACACTTAAGAACTTTCGCACAGACTATTTCATCCTTCAAGAAACATCCTGTGTTGAGTCAACATTCATATTCAAGCTTGGTCATACAAGCATGATTTCTAATACCTGTTCCCAGCCTATATTATTTACTTTAAAGGGATACGAATTTATTTACTTTAAAGGTGACGAGTAAACTATGTTGGAGTCGCTGTCCGCACCTCTCCGCCGTTGGTCGCGTACTTCGCGCCCGGTCCGAAATAGAATCCGTGTGTTCGGTCGTGTTTGGTCAGCCGAGAAAACATCGTGGAGGGCACTCGATGCACGAAAAGGTCCCACACAGAAATCTCTCGCGGGGAACGGGTCCGTCCGCCCTCGTCTTCATCCTTTTTCGAGACTATACATAGTCACTATTCATCGTTCGTATAACCCAGCCGACCTACCCGATGGGAAGCCGAGCCTCCTCGGTAATGAAGACGTTTCTCTAGGTTAGGGGAAGTTTGACGTTTTTATGGGTCAGCCTTGACTCCTCTTTTTTTTCGACTCTCCTTTCTCCTCCACGGATCTCTCAGCCTTCCATCCACTCCGTCTTCTCCGTCTCCATTTCGCCTCTCCGCTCTCGTGTTCCCCGAAGGACCCAGCTAAGCCGACGCGACCCGTTATTGACGGGTCTATCATCTCACTAATTCCATAATAGAAGATTTTCGGTTTTACGGCGAATGTTAACGACCGTGCGAGAGCATCGACGCAGTGCGACGACCTTTCGCAGCGACCAAACGTTCAGGAAATCCAACAGAAGCATTTGACCCTTTAATTACCACTCATTATAATGCCAATTCACTAATGAATATAATTATCCCAAAAAAAATTACACGCGTAAGATATCACTAAATAAAAATAATTTTTACGTTGTAATTATGTAACGAAGAAATTTGATTTCACTCAAATATATACTCATCATTCAAATAGAGGACTGAATGAATTCTCAATGTAATAAAATTCAATATATAAAATATGTTAAAACGTATTCAAAGCTGTTAAAAATAATGGAAACATCTATTTATATCGGAAATTTTTGTCTCTTACTTTTAGCGTATCCTTGAGGGACACTTCTTGTACGTCCACAAGGAAAAGAGACGATTGATACCGTTTGTTAATGACTCTTTATGGCGATCTGCAAAAAAACGGCGTGTCGATCTAACGTTTCTGTGTAAGGACATCGTAACCGCGAAAATCGAGACGGCCTTCGATCTCGAAACAACCCACTTGGGTCACTCGATGACGGTGGTCCTCGAGATACAAAGCCTCGTCGTTTAAGCGACGTGTATTTTATTGACGTGGCGGTCCCTGAAATACTTCACCTTTCGTGGACAGGAGTTCGACGTTCTCCTGCTCGCTAACGCGATCCTCATAAAGTCAAACGTGCGAGCCATTGTCACTACTAGCCCGCATAAGAGCTTAAGTTAGCTCACGCTCTTGCTTCCTACTCGTATAAACTACAGTTAATTAGAAAATTAATCATGTAGATGTTGTGTATTTATCATTTAAGGAAATTCAATAAAGACATAAAATTTAAGTAAACGCGTGTCGTATATTCCATGAAAAATTCATGAACGCGTAAAATCTTTCTTTACTTCATGGTTAAGCGAGAATCTTATTTGGATAATCTATTAGGAGCCTGAACTTCATTAAATGCTGCTAAACCCATCTAGAACTTGAATACTTGGTTCATTGAATATTTATTAATACTAATGTCTAACACGACCATCAAATCCACGAATTCGAATAGACGTAGTGACTATCGAGCTTCCAGAGAGAGAAAGAGAAAGAGAGACGCTCCACGCATTCACGATCCGTCGAATAGTTGCGAGCAATTAACGAGAAACAGGCGCGTTCTTCTTTGTCACGCTTCAACGGAAATCACATTTTTCGTCGCACCGCGAGATCCTCGTATTGAACCGATTGCGCGCCGATTGCAGGGCAAACTAACAAAACTTTTTCCACATTTGCTACCTCGATCGTCATAAAGTCAAACGAGCAGCACATCCAGCAGCACAGGGTTATCGTGCGCACTCGGCAAGTATGTACACGTACGTGCTCGGGCATGAAGGCGTGCACCACCGCCGAGGAGGAAAGATAAATAGACAGAGGTGGGAGGACTTAACTCAAATTTTGCAAAGCCGGTTGCATACCTCGCAGCGGAAGCAGTTTTATGGAGATTGCATTCCTGCCGGTGGGGAGGATATTATTGAGGAGAGAGCTCCGTGGTACACACACCGTGGACTCCTCCAAAGAAAGTGCGTACGGTTCACCTTCATCGCGGGTCGGTATTTAAACGGGCGTCCCTCCGGGACGCGGAGGAGAGGATCCTCACGGGCCTCACACTCCGAAGTCCCGGAACGATCCCGAAGAGTTATCCGTCTGGTGCCGCGGAGCTCACTGACCCGTCGTACTCTTTCTTTTCGACGACAGCCCGCGCTTTCGGGCTGACTTCATCCCGTCCCGCGCGCCCATCCCTCGTGCATTACGAGGTACTTTGGGTATCGGAGCTTCCCTCCTCCGCAGGCAGGATCTACGGGGACCCCCGCGACCCCAACGTGTTCAGGTTACCGCTGAACTCGCGGGAGGGATAAAATTTATTTCGACGAGGTCGCCGAAGCCTGTCGTGCAACGACCCCGAGACGTCTTAACTTCGACACATTTGCGAACAACGTCGTCCACGTATCGTTGCGCGTTGCATCATTCGTTATACTCTTTCTTTCTTTCTCTCTCTCTCTCTCTCTTTCTTTCCTTCTCCATTGCGCCACGAAACCCGCTTTGAAACGAGCCCGTTAACACTTGAAAGACGGTCCGGGTCAAAATGTCCCTTTTGAAATTTATTTCGGTGAGGTCGACGCAGCCTGTCGTCTCATGACCCCGCAACGTCTTAACCATGGCCTGCATCATTTTCAAGTTATTTTCATCACGTGATATCACGTTTAGCTCAATTTACAATATATTACTATCGACAACTAACCTTTTGTAAAAAAATGTTTCAGTACCATATTTTTAAATATAAATGCGCAGAATTAAAAAAGAATGTTACAGGAAATATTGGCATAAAACGATAAATAATGTAAAAGATGATAAAATACAGTTTCCGTATTTCAAGAGTGTTCAAAGCGATAAATGTGAAAATAATTTCTTTGATAATGCAAGTTTAAATATCGGATTTACGATGATGATAAATCCTGCAGTGAGATTTAACCAAGAATTGCTGGAAATTATATGAACCAAATCACGAAGCATCTAATGACTCGGGCAAGTCTCGCGACGTACCCATAAAAGTCTCAGATGCTTCATTGTAGCAAATTCTTCGAGACGCCCTGTGCCGGCAGGAACCCTGAAATTCCACGAGAATTCCAAGCACGACTGGTCACATGATACTTTGCTAATCCACCTCGTATCGTAGTGCCATCGATGAAACGAGATTACAGCCGTATGATTATCCGTCTTCTTTCGGCCTCTCGCTTTCTATGTAAATTATTCGTCACGCGAATCGTAATAAGAAAAACGAAGTTAATATTATCGAATATTACACGCGGAGAAAGAATGTTTACAATCTCTGTTAAAATCAAAAATATTCATAAAACTTGTAATTCTCAATACTATTTTAAATTGCTATTTACTGATATTATTATCATCCCATTTTGAGTTATCATGTATTAAACAAGAATTTACCTCATTATATAGTATATGTATATACATTATATAAATATATAAACTTACATGAATTAACAAAAAAATATTGTTTTCTATGTAGGAATGTATTTTTTCTTTTAATTTTTCTTCTTTCACATAGATAAAATTTCAACTTAGAAAAAAAGTTAATAAATTAAAGTTTATGTTTCAAAAATAACTAGTCAAAGTTAAATATTAAACAAACAAAACAAGTTCGTTTATGTCAAAAACAAATTGATGTAGAAATAGTAGGCCAAAATAACGAGCACTATTACAATTTTAAAAGATCATGAGTTTAATTATAAGTCTCTGTTAACGAATGAAAGATCAAGTTAGATCGAAACATGTTCCGCAATTAATATTTGTTAACAGAGACTTATAATTAAACTCACGATCTTTTAAAATTGTAGTATTGCTCGTTATTTTGGCCTACTATTTCTACATTAAATATTAAATTTTTAAAATTAATCAAGTTAAATTAAAGGTTATTAACCTTTTAATTTTATTATTTAATTTTTAACTTTCTAATTATTACGCAACCTTGCACACATATACGTATGTCAATTCTTTTAAATGGACTTAATCACTCAACTAACAGTAGCGATAAACGCTGCGGTCTTCTGTAGACATACCGAGTAAAGATCTAGCTAAACGCGGCTTTGAGAAGCCGTGAAAAGAGCGAGGTAGAATCGCATTTGCCAGCTAGCATGTGTGTGGTACCGAGCGCGTGTGGCGTCGTGCATTTGCGCGTTCATGCGTATCTCTGCGTAACCGAGGCTGTTCCAAATTGAGCGTTGTGCCGCATATAGTCCGGTTCCGTTGACATGTAATGCTATTTTATCGAGCAGCCCGAGTTACCGTGTCGAAAATTACCGCGCATTCTCGATCCTTGTGTTTGCTTAATTCATTTCTCTCTCGATAGAACATGCAATCATGTCCGTTTCTTTTCGTATCGGTCTATCATTACGATGTCGCGCATAGGTATATTTATTCGCAACAAGCTGTCAGTAAGGTTTTTATGCATACATTCGATACTAGTGTAGATTCGCCGCACGTCAACCATCAACGATCATTTAATATTAATGTTCGTTGGTCGAATGACGGCATCTGTCACGCTTCTGTCACACTACAAATACTTTGGAAATATTTGAGCGTTAGAAATTCCCCCTTCGTACATATCGCGCGCGGGTCGCTCGAACGACGGACGTCGGACCCCGACTGTAAGAATTTCGCCGATATCCGCACGTTTGACGAGCGCATCCAGCGTATACGACGGAGGAGCGCGCCGACAGTAAATTTGCGCGCGCGCCGCATATCTGTCTTCATCCGACTTTCAACGTCCCCTGACGTTTCTCCCTAGCTGGCTTTCGTCACGCTGTTCTCTTTCTCCGTCTCCGTTTCCCTCATCATTATCGTCAACCCGCCCGTGCGGGCTCCTGCGTCGCGGAGAGATCCGCGTATATTAAATTCACCGTGGTCTCATATGAGCCACGAAATTAAGCGATTTCGCGGGACCACACGGGGGCAGACCTCGACCCTGCGCGCGGTCGTAACGTGCTTCAATTAAACGAACGCCCTGTCAGGGTTATTAATCCCGAATTAATCCGGCGCGACAATGTGGAACATTTCTGTTTGATCAGTCGGATCTGCGTCGGCAACAAATAAATCGGCCCTCTCGTACGGCAATCTATCCCGTACGGTTCGTTGTTCCGACGACGACCTATCTCAGATTACACTCCCGATTATAAGCGCAGCAGTTGGCCGGAATAAGTGGTATTGATCATAACTTCATCGCGCGTCGCGTCGGGTCGGGTGAAGTCTAGAGTCAAGCTACATTGTCATTCATATTTTCTCTAACAGAGTTACAAAAAGGAAATTGTTATGCAGCGGAATAATTGTGTCGTATTACGTCAGTTGAAATGTACGCTGTCATTTTATTTCCAATGTAGCGTGTTATGTATTATGATGATCACTGATTTTTATTTAATGATGAATGGCCGAGTTGTCGTTTAGTTTCACAAGGCACTGTCAATCTAGACTTTCGATTTACGCCCGTTTTATTCGTCAGGAAACAATCTTGACGCGAGGCAGGCCAATAAAGGAAGTCGAGATGATGTAGAGGCTACCGTTTGGTTGGCTTCTTCTTATTCGGATAGCCCACAGTAGCCGGATTGTCAGATGTTGTTGTGGGCTTCGTTGCAGGGGACATCGTTTGATAGCGGTGAACCGGGTGTGCGGGGAAGGAAACGAGCGCTGGATCGGTGTTGGTGGTCCACGGTGGCGACTCGAAACAATGAATTTACTTCATAAATCTCAATTCAGCCGGGACCACCGCCCAATTAAACTTAATCTCACGACCACCGCAGTAGGGCCGTTTGCCTAAGATGTATCTGAGTCGATGCCAAGGGGACCCACATTTCGATATGTTCATTAGAAATCTTCATAACAGTTAAATTTAATGGTCGTTAACCGTCGGCATACAAAGTGCGCTGTATGTGTGCCCTCAATATGTCATGAGTAATGTCGTAATCGCGCGCGCACGGATTTATTCTATAAAAAAACATGATTTATGTACTATTTACCGTATCTTTAAATTTGTCGCAAAAACTAAGAAAATTACCGCAGCAAAAACATAATGAACGTGAAATAATAGAGGACAATGAATTCGTTTAATAATTATTTTACGTTAAAACGGAAAGATAATGATGGTTCAAAGCTTAATGATTGGTAATCATCGTTGGCAGTGCCAAATATTTGGAAGAAGACAGTAGTCTCAAAAGGCTTGGTCACTTAAACGAGTACGGCCACTCGGAAAGGAGTTCGTTCCTGGAAACGAAATTCCCGGAGATGGCCTTGCGAATGCCGCCCATGCATTCGCGAATCGTGGGATTCGAGTCTTGCGCACCCGTCGTCTTTTATTTGGTCCGCAAATGAGAAACATACCGATAACACATGTTCGTACATTCTCCCATCGGAACAAATTGCGATGTCTGGCCTCTCGACAAACGCGTGCCAAACTCAGCGAGAATATTATGCATAGATTTTGGCTCCGTTATTCAGAAACGTATAACTTTCGCAGACGTAGTAGAGAAACAAGATGAAGAAAATTTTTAAGTGGAAGAATCTCTTATTTAATTCTGAATCATTGCATTAATAAATTTAACATCTTTCCACAGATTTGTATTAATAAATTTAACATCTTTCCACAGATTTGTACAAGAGTATTTCAACTACTCCAAGGATGTTTGAACATTTTGTGACCTCAAAAAATATAATAATGTTGAAAAATTAATCGTACACAATTTATATGCAAATTTATGTCACAAAATGACTACAGATGAGACATTGTATGATCTCACTTTATAATGATTCATAATCTCTCATTACAAAAATAAGTTTGTTACATAAATCTTTTTCGGCTGTAAATATCGTTTACTCGTTATACTCGCGCGTGCACCGGGCGCCCTCGATACATTTTATTGAAATTAATCTGCTTCCAAGAAGGATATGTTCATTGCAAACTCTCTCGTCTTTATAAAGTGAATTATACGAAAGCGAAAAACTTGACAGTAGCCTGAAGCTGTTACGGATAATTAATAGCTTAATTTCCATCTATCAGGAAGTCATTTCTCAAACGCTCTCCGATAACGTGTGTCTTGATAATGGCTGGATAACGTGCGATTCTCGACTTAAAGGAAACACAAATTAATTTCAAGAATTTGTTAAGAAAACGCGATAATTAAAAATTTTCTGGAATAAGAGTAAGAATACTTTTTCAGATTCTAAAATTTTTTAAAATTTACATTGAGTTACAGATTAATAATAAATTATCTGTTTAATGAAATTCTTATGTAGAACAAATGTCTTTACAATCAATTGATATAACTTATTTTTTATTTTTAAGAAGTATTACTTTCCACAATTTTTCTATATTTTTATTTATTATTTCACGAAAGATTTTAAATTAATTATTAACGAGTAGTTAAAAGATTTAGTAGCTTTACTAAATCCATCAGTTTTATTAGATTAAGTGTTTATTGTACTTGATGTACTCATAGAAATTCAATTTCTAGTTAATCGTATCGTGTTCTTTTTTTTTTGCACATAATTCTTTTCTGTTAACGTGCCGAAATCTTTCGTAAATCTGGCGCTTGGCACGAGCCGGTACTTTTGGCAGGCCAGGAAATTAAGATGTATCGTCGAAATCTGGTGTGGTCAATTTGCATCCGCCGCAACGCCTACGCGCCTTTCCGCCTCCGCAACGGGACCCGCCCGTCTGGGGCCAAGCACACCCATTCGAAGTTCATTCGATTGTCCAACAAGCCCTTAAAAATCCAAACATCGTCTAACGAGTCTTATAAATACCGATACATGTGTGCGCGAGATGCAAGGGAAATCGCAGCTTGATATCGACGATATGTCAGCATTGTAACGACACCGTCAAATTACTTCGATTGTTTCAATTACTTCCACAATATCCAATTTGCATAAATTATATTTGTATCACATGAATTATTGTTGCAGTTACATTTTATTCTTGGTCTTTATTAAAGAATTCCATTGTCCCGGGATCACTCTTAGAAAATAGAATGACATATCATTCTCAGGTTGTATATTTTCCTTCTGTAAGTTTTATTTTATTTCCTCAACAAATGTGAATATGTCGTCCTCGAGACCGAAGACTGATTTTACTACGTAATAAAGAAAGCCACATATCTCGCGTTCGCGTTCAGCTGGAAATCTCGACTCTCCTGCTCTTTCAATACGATCGAGGCAGAGCCAATTCGGATCACAGTCCTTTTTTTACGTCACACTCACACATCGACATGAAACACGTGCGACCGGGTCGCGCGCACCAGGCCGGCGCATACGCGCGTGAATATCGCGATTAATAGGGCGATCAAGGCGATGCGCCGTGATGGATTTAAGAGCGGACAAATTTGGGGGGACGCGTCCCACGTAATAGCACGACGGGAGGGCACGATTTTATTCTCGTTCTTGCCTTCGCATCCCGTGACCGATTGTCGCGTGACCACCGCGTATCGTTGTTCGAGCGCGTACGAAAAAAAACTTGACCGTACATAATGGCCGTCGATGATCGTAAAATCGGATCGTGAAAACAGATGCCACGGGACTCCGCCGCGCCGCCCGCATGACGATGTTGACGACTCATGAAGCGGATATTAAAATTGAGTATGAGACGAACGACAAAATTATGAATTATTTACAAATAGCTCGGTGATCGAACATAGAAGAAAATTGCCAATACCAGAGATCTCCTGAACGCCTTTATTTCTCGGAATTAAATATTATATTTTAATATTGAAAACGTGATGCTTAGATAATTAAAGAAGCAAAAATCTATAATAATTCTATAATATAAAAATCTATAATATATCCGTTGTTTCTATATAAAATCAGCTAAAAATAAAGACTTTAAATGCAAAAATAATATTCTTAATATTTTCTTGCAGTTTAAATAACAGTTAATTATTGATAACATTACATCACACATATTACATGTTTGTGGCGTCATAAAACTGTCGTATTTACATTTTTCTCTTTACGATAAAAATCATATATAATAGAAGGCACAGCATTAGAAGATCTATCTATTAAGTTAGTAACCTAATCTTGTATTGTTGCGCTACATGTTGCGTCTTGCGGAAGAGCATAAGGTATTTGTATAAACCGACAAAAACGTTTTACATCACAGTGAAAGGCCTTTAGGAATCCTCATGTACAATAACTTATATTTCATACAGATGACAGATGTTAAAGAAAAAAACAAAATATAACATTACTGCCTGTCGGTTTTGGGGCTCATTTTTGCTTATAAAAAATTTAATTATTACAAAATTTTAAATAATATTATAAAAACTGCTAGAAGATACTCTTTTTAGTTTATATTTGTTTTCAAAGTTTTATTATTAATTTTTGTTTAAAAAAGGCAATCCAAAAACAAAGTGATATGCCGATATTGGCGACCTTCCTCTACCGTTAATTTATTATATATTAATATAAAAATTACAATTAATAAATGATCGATGAGCAGTTTTATTAGCAGTTTTGAAATGTTTATATCAACATTCTTTCGTCTCTCCATTTGGTTTCTGTCAAGAGATCATTAGCGAGAAACACACGGCGGTAATAGAACGGTACGGACGGTGTGGAGCGAACGGACGAACACGTCGCCGCAATTACCGCGAGACGAACGGCGATTAACCTTCATGAATACAATCTGGCGCAATTCGACGACGGCAGAATGGTGGCGGCGACGATCGAGTGGGTCGACTTTATGGCGCGGCGGCCCCATGCCCCCATGTGCCCGCCGTGCG
>QKQZ01006733.1:0-33399 GCA_003595255.1 Solenopsis fugax | reverse complement strand
GGACCATTCCAAATAACAAATTTGTTTGGATACAATAAAATTTATTAAGTTTGAAGAAATCGTGTTCTCTGTGTGTGATAAAAATGAAAATAGAAGAAAGAGAAGAGAAAAGTCATACTATTATTATCAAATTAGGAAAATACAACTTTTGATCTATTGAGAAAAGTGTAATTAATGCAATGTTTGAAATAAAATATAACAAAACAGTAAACAATGCAATAGAAATTTAAATAAACGCCTGTGTGAATATAATTTAAAGAATTTAAATACATGAAAATGTTGCTAATTTCTTTTTTGCTTTACTTAGCAGATGAAAGTTTTATTTGAGATTTCTTTTGAAGAATATCGCAAGAACTAAAAAAAATCAATTAAATGGGTAATATTGATCGTGTTTTATTTTGCGTCATTGTATAATTCAGCAGAAAGATATTGCATGTTTAATGCAATTCTATTAATTAATTTATATTCTACACGAAAAGGACAATTTTGCTTTAGCATAGAGATCTGAAAATAACTATGTTTAACAATTAAAAGATCTATATTGGATGTTTAAACTGATTGCTAGAATGTCAAAACTTTGCAGCTGTATCATTACGCTTGAATATCTTACTTATAATTATTTTGATAGTTCAACATAATTATTTTTCAATCTGTATCTAGCTAAATTTTTAGAAACTACAGTAAAATTGTTCTTTCCGTGTATTATATTGTTCTATTAAATAATATTAAGTTAAACGATTATATAATGTAAGTGTATAAAATGAATACGCAAAATTGTTAACGAGAAGTCTTCTTACTTACTGCTAAACTCTTTTTGTTTTAATATTACGAAATTGAATATTATAAATTGATTATATTGAAATTATAAATGTACGTATCATATACTTTGATACGTTTAAAGATATAGAAAGAGTGTGCATGGAGAATCGTTTTTGATTCATCCTATCTATCGCGTTTGAATAAAATTCACTAAGTTGTTTAGGTACATGGAAAGAACAATTTTGTTGCAGCGTCTAAAAATTTAGCTAGATACAGGTCAGAAAATAATTATGTTGATCAAAATAATTATGTATAGGCTGCCCAAACATGAATGTTGCTGTAAATAGTTTTGACATTTTAAAAACCAAGTTAAATATTCGATACAACTTTTTAAGTGATTTAACATAATTATTTTCAGATTTGTATTTTAGCGAAATTGTTCTTTCCATGTACAGATAACTTTTTTGCCTCGACAATGTGTCTGACACGTTTGTTTGTAATCAACCTCCGTATTACGCTACGCAAAGTCGGCGCATTGAAATCTGTCGGCAAATCAAAACGAGCCGCCGCGTGTAGATCTTTATGAAGCAACGTAATCATATAGGCCGCGTAGAAGCAGAGAGCAGGGACGAAAACGCCGAAGTGGGAGAACACACAAGCGCACGCTGTTTTTATAATACACGTTAAATAACTTTACGACGCCTCAAGTATCGTGGCAAATTGATTTCGTAACGACAATCACGGAATTAATGCACAATAAAAGTATCATGGCGGCAATTAAGCCGAGCACTTGCTTAACTGTGAACCGCTCGCGGCATTTCAGTCGCGCTTGGGAGCGCCGGATGAATGATACATAAAACGGATCGATGTGCTGCATAGTGCGATGTTTCCATTGCAATTTTTTTTTTTCGAAACATTTTTGTGATGTGTTTAGAGAGAGAGAGGAAGAGGACACATAGAGCCCTCCTGGTGAATTTTCTGTAACAATTGATTGGAATATTAACCAGTTTATAGATAATGCCTTTGTTTTATGTATCATACTCTCGCGTTACGCGTGTTTCCCGTATTGGGGGTGGGGAGAGAATTTGCGGGTAATCGAGCGAGAATTGCTTTCACAAACGTCAGGATGAAGTGCTACAGTTATGTTTGTGCGCTTATTGCGATATTAGATCAGCGAGAACCGACCCAGCGGAGTCACGGCGCGCGGCGCCGCGTTTCGCGCGCGTGCGTTTGTGTACACAACTATTAAGTGCTTACATTTATGCCTGTCATAATTGGCTTCGTTAAATGAAGAGAGTGACTGAGGAATTAGCTTGCTGGTAATAACGCGGCTATTTATTAACACGTGAAACGAGACGCCACAGGCCTCACGAACTCGCGAGCTCGGGAAGTAGATCTCTTCTTCTTCACCGCGTTTGGAGTCCCGTCGTAATTTCTTCCTTCCAAGAGCAACTCGATGGTGAGTGGTAGTCGACTAAAAATTTTGCTTTCTCCGTATCTTTGGAATAAAATAATCACGTTTTACTTCCACGGCGAGCGCTCGGAACGCATCTTTCTCGTTTATACCGGAGATAAAAATAGATTGCGTTGGCTTTAATAAATTTCTCACGAAGCGACGATACCAGCGTGGCAGTGAGAAGAATGAAAAGCGAAGAAAAAAAAAAGTAGTGATGGAGCAGAGAAGGATGTCAGAAGGTGGACGAACTGCGAAAACATGGTCTGGTCAGTTCTGAACAATAACAATTGTCTTTATTGCTCCCGAGACGGTTTTGACGTTTTTGAGAGATGGCGAAGAGAGAAACATAACTACCGCGCTCTCTCGACCGGTTTATTTCTCTTCGTTGAATCCACCAGCTCCCTCGATTTTCTCGGTTGTATTTTTTGGAGATTCTCTCGTCGAAATAGTGTGACCGGCTAGCCTACATTCCACCCCGATTTCACTCCGGTTTCCGCGCTTCTCCTCGAAAGGGTTTTACGGGCAAAAAAGTGTTTCTAAGCCTAGAAAAGTTTCTCTTTTTCAAATGGAATCTGTAGGACATGCGTGGATCGTGTGCTAATAATGAAACAAACTTTGAATAGCGTCTTCTTCGAAGGATTGCACACTGTATAATATTTCTGTCAAGAGATTGGTCACTTCTTTTTTTAAGATAAACATTAAATTATTTATCTAGTTGCTCTTTCTTTTCATTCGATCTTCATTTTCACTTTGTTTATAATCGAGGAAAAGTTGATTTCTTAAATCCATAATATATAAAGGCATTAGTTTATGTCAATATTCTATTTAATGGAAACTTTGCGCGCGCGTAAATAAAACTTCTTTAGGATACGTTGTTCGGAACTGCCACTTTCTCCGAAATTGTTATTCGTCGTATATCTCAAGTGGTACTTGCACGATGTTGATTGCTCTTTCGCACAACTCGATGTGATCGCAAAGATGGTAGAAAGTGCCGATATATTTCATCGTTCGCGATTTTGGTCAGCGATGCGTTAACAAATATTTCGCGAAGTGAATGCTCGGTTTATAGATCAGATTACAATCGATGAGATTGCGATTGCCAGAAAAAGAAGCTCCTGATTTACGAGAAGGATCGTTGTTAAACCGGCACGTATAAGAAGACAAAAAAAAACTTATGACGCATTGCGCGGCTTAATTTTGACGTCAGAGCAGGTCTCAGTGTAGCCTGTCGGACCCTAATCTCCGATGTGGTGGCATGTTTCACATTCCGAGTGCGTGGAATGAGCGTCCGAAAATGGATGCCGCCGCGCCGCAACCGTGGGAGGCATTTCGGGGCGTCTGGAAAAAAGATGGTGGCGCGGGGGAGCGAGCTCCATGAAAGAGGTAGATTTACTATCAGAGAGATTTCATTCCTCTGGGGTTTAGGCTTTCTCGGCAATCCCATTACGGAAGTCAAATGTGATTTAGGATCTTGGCCTTATACCGTGCACCGGCCTAGCCATAGGCTCAGCACGGCTATGGTGCACACCATAGGCGTTTCATATCTCTTCGGGACAGATACCAACCGCCGCGCTCGCCGATGTTCCACACGGCCAGCCATACTCATGGGCGTTTCCAGCCGCGTAGCGGGAATTATTTCCTATGGCTTTCGTAATCGATATTCCAATCGGGATGAAAGAGGGTGGACCGGCGCGGCATTTTCAAAAGCGTCTGGGGAAATGGCCGGCTAATCTTAATATTATTGAATATTGAAATCGTGACTCACACGAGTGTGAGTCATGTTCTCCGTGACTTCTCCTCCCATTAATATCATGCTTGGTGAATTGTCAATTCAATTAAATCGAACTACTTGGAATTTATTATACTTAGAATCGCATTAGACGTTAATCAGGTGCACGCGTTAGAAGCGATTGAAATTCGTTGCGCTCGCGCGTGTTAGTCTTGCTACGGTCCTGCGTTGTTTCATCTGGTTTCAAGACGCGGCTTGCCGACTCCGAGACTCGTCGTATTGCAGGTTCGAGCTTCGCTTATCCGCATTCGCTATACCTGCTATTATGTAGACGATAATGGTCGCCGCATAAATATTCACGCCGGTGATGCCCATAAATGCTACCGTCGCCGCGTGCTGCATGGTACATTCGATATATACGGGCAACGCGCGTGTACGGGCATTAGAGTTGCTAGGTATAGTTCACCATCTTGAATCTACGTCAGATCCTTGATCCTGCTGAGCAAGCTGGACTATTAATCACGCGCGCCGACGCGAGGTACTTCGAAGTTCACTATCGAGAAGCGAGTTCCTGCCAATCGGTGTATGATTTATATCTTTAATCAGGAAATGGATGAATTGGTTTTCGTTCATCACGAGTTGAGGACAGACATTAAGTTACATTACAGTTTTCTTGACATTACTAATGTTTAAACATTTTTATTTTTGTTCCCAATTTATGATTGTCCTAAAAATCCTGAGAACTTAACTGCAGAATAGTATATATTTTAAAAATTACTCTTCGAAATAATTGTTTTACATTTATTACAATGTTAATAGAGAAAAAGAGAAAGAGAAGAATTATGTAGTAATTCATTACTTTGAATGGAATCGCTTTTGAAAAGGTACACTGAGAGAAAAAATTGTAGTGGTGGCAACTATAAGGGGACAACCATACAAATTTTGTTAATATAATATAATTGGTTAAGTGAACTATATTGTAGTTATTGCAACTAAGTTAATGGCTAAGAGAACTAATAAAAAATAGTTGTAGTATACTATATAATATAATAATTACAACTATTTTTTATTAGTTTTCTTAATCATAAACTTAGTTGCAATAACTATAATATAGTCCACTTAACTATATATTATAATTACATTAACAAAATTTGTATGGTTGTCCCCTTATAGTTGCCACCAGGCCACCACTACAATTTTTTCTCTCAGTGTATGGTCGAAAAATCAGAATGCTTCAATCTATTTAAAAATTATGTAGAATATTATTTAAAGCGAAACTAATATTATATTAAATTTTAAACCGATTTCAGATAGCGTAGTTTCTAACAAATAAAAGTTCAAGTTAGTTTTGATACATGGCATCTTATGACAGATGCATTAAACGACTGATGTTACATTACTTTATGAAATATTTCGTTATACATAAAAATTATATGAATAGTTAAAGCAATAGTTAGCTTTATGTACGTATATCCTTGCAAAAATTTCATCATGTAGTTTTTTTCGTAAACAAGTAAATAAGTGATGAAGTGTGTTTATGGACTAAATATGACTTTTGATGAGCTAAAGAAATTTGACAACGCTGTTAAACAAATAATTTTATAAAATTATTACAAAGATATTAATTAAAATTGAGCTGTTGTAAGGTTTCAAGCATTGAAATATGCGGCATATTTATCTCAAGTTAGCTGTCTAATTGTTTAATTGTATAGTTTATTTTTAACGGCAAAGTTAAGAATATGCATATTCGGGAAAATCTTATAAACAATTATCAAAAATATTTCATTAATTTAATTTTATGCAATTGAAATCAATAGTGATCATGGAATCTATATACACGGTTAAAATTTTAACATTTGTTGTGTTTTCAATAATACGAGTCCCTTTTTGTTGAAATCTATATCGATCATATCTCTTTAATTTGCATCTTGAATTGTTCTAACGAAATTACGTGACATATTAAATAGTTCGAAGCGCTAAGAAAAATGTTTAATCATGGAATGCTACTATGGGTGAATTTTCACTCAGGTGACAATTCTAGTTTAGTATAATTTTTGTTATTAAAAATTTGATAATTTAAAATAACATTCTCTCTAAATTCTTTGGAGTGGAAATCCAGTCGGCTGGATTTTCACTCTTTTAGAGTGAGATTCCGCTCCAAAAGAGTGAGATTCCACTCCAAAGAATTTAGAGAGTTTAATAAGAGTTTATTTAGACTGAAATTGTGTTAGTTCAGTTATTCTAATACCTTGCAACCTATAAAGTAGAAAAAATTCTTAATTTTATGAATCCAGAGTAATGTTAATGTAAAAAAAATATGAGTACTTTATGGTTAACGCACATCTTAGGAAGACGCGGCCGTTGAAATTATTCCTGGAAATATTGCCTATTTTTTTTCACGTTTTTACCAATCCACCTTAAGCGGGGTATCAAAACTGGTCGGAGCTGTCTTCGTACCAATATCGAAGCAACGCAACGTGAGGGGTCCACTTACACAATTATCCGCTCGCGGAATCTCTTCGGCGGCCGTTTGCTCGCCGTTTTACTGCCGCCTGCGCTCTCGCCCTTTTTTTTTAGTTTTATTCCCAAGCTGCTTTTTAAGGCTTCCCTCGTCCGCCTCCCTCTTTCTTCCATGCAGTCTTCCGCCTGCTCTCTTCGTCTGTACCCTCTTCGTGTGGCTCGATTCGGTAGTTACCGCCATTCTCTCTTCCTACGCGTTCTACCGATTCGTCTCCATTTACTCTCCTTTCGGCACCGATCGTGTCGTTTGAAAATTCCAAGAGCGGTAGTAACAACAACAAGTTGCAACAGGCTCGATTTCAAACTCATCCGACTGATGCGGAGTGTGGCAAAGATGAAGACGCCTTATTGGATGATGGCCACGCATAAATCGGCCATGTTCACACGATACTCTGAGAAAAAATTCTGCTTGGCGCTCAGGGTGGAGCATTTCAAATCGTAGATCGTATCTCATACCTTTGAACAACTTAATGTCTAACGTTACACTTTTTTCAAGCGTAGCGTTATTAAAAAGAGCACTGCTAATACTGAATATATACGATAGACAACAGAGATAGTATCAACGGACGTGTAACTTGCAACGAGAGAGATAAGTAATGAGAGTCAGCGAGACGCTGGTTATGACTGGGCACCTTAGTCGTAATTACAACAAGCCGTGAAACGTGACGAATTTCGAATTATGCGACATCCTCACCGTGAGCGATAACGACGTCGAGCTTCGTTCCCGCGCATGCAGAAACCCTTCATAGTAATTTCCTCGTGCTTCAACAATTCTTTGGTACGATAAGAATTTTGCATCTTTGTTAGAGGATGGTCTATCTTTTGTTGTAGATCAAAATACGAAGATTAAATCGGATAAAAAAATAGTAAAAATCGCTTCTGTAGTCTGAATGCCATATTTTATTCCGTTAGTCCAATAATTTTTGTGATAGAATTTTTAAACTGACTGTGGAATGTTTAACGCTTTTATACTTCGCCGAGTGAGTCCTGAGCTGCCTTGCTATTGCTGCGCTGCCACTAAAACCTGTGTCACGGTGGACCAGAATGATTTGTGCTCCTGATGGAAACTAGTTTCGAGCTTTTTGTGATGGCGACTGAAATGACGAGAGAATCTCTCTCTTTTTTTTCTTCTTAAGTATCTTATAACGTTTCAGTAGAAATGGTGGATCCTGTGACTATAGACATTATTTTGTTATGTATAATTTGGTTTAGCTATGTTCGTCTTTCTCTCTTTTTCAAAAATAATTATTCTTCAAGTGCAAATTTTACACTGAGAAATAATTATTCGAATAACCGAAGTTAACGCTTGAATGAACGAAAAAAATTTTCAAATATAATAAACATACATAAAATTGTTAATTCAAACGAATTACAATTATTAATATGCATGCATAAAAAAAATATATTATCGTATTGACATATAATTTCTTCAATAAACTTGATACTTATAAACGAGATTAATTTGTACTATCAGTCTTTTTTTAAATATATATGCAGAAATGTCTTTCCACTGAAAATAATCGCTGTCGTTTGAAGATATCTTATATATTGACTTCATTTCTTGAGATGAAAATATTTTCTTATTCATTTATTTGCTATTTCGGTGAACGCTCCGAAGTTTTCAGGATGCGGCGGCTAAAACGCTAACAGTGCGCCACGTTGGCTCGTGTTTCGAAGCATGCTAGCACGGAGCAGAGTGGACAGTCGTAAATACGCGTGTAAATATATAGCGGCTGTTACGTCGGCCGCTGTAAAGTCATAGTATGTAGCCAACGTTAAATGTTTGAATCCTTACGGGGGATTTGTGACTACAATGAATCTTATTTTGCGCGGCGCGCGATGTTAATCGAATTACGATCTGCAACCTTTTCCAATAAATTTGCGACGAAGTATACTAGAAAAATTACAAGCGCGGATTATTAATTAAAAAAAGATAAACAAATAAATACATGGAAAGAACAATTTTACTATAGTATCCAAAAATTTAGCTGGATACATATCAGAACATAATTTTACGTTGGACTATTAAAATTATTATGTAAGACATTCAAGTATGATGATACTGCTGTAAGAAATTTTAATATTCTAGTAACCAGTTTAAATGTCCAATATAAATTTTTTAATGGTTTAACAAAATTATTTTCAGATTTGTATTTCAACAAAATAGTTCCTATCGTGTAAAAATAAAAATTATTGCGCCTGAAATTGTTGCTTAAATCTCTTTTTTCCTATTAAAATATGACAATATGATAATAATGATGATTTATCAGAGTATACGATCAGAGAATTGCGATAATATTTAAGTAATACATGATATATTTTTAGATACACGTGAATAACGATTTTGCTAATAAATTTTTAAAAATTAACTAGATATAAATCTGAAAATAATTTTTGTTAGACTATCAAAATAGTTATGTAAGATACGTAAACTAGTAACAAGAATGTCACAATTTTTTGCGGTATTCTTCATCACATGCTTCAACATTCTACATAATTATTTTTATAATTTAACAAAATTATTTTCTGATTTGTATTGTCTTCAGCTAAATTTTATATAATACTTCAGCAAAACTGTTTTTTCCGTCTCTATTAAACAGATCTCTCTGTTAACTTCGGGCATAAACATGATTTAATTCAGGTATGTGCTGGTTTACTGAAAGGATCGATTCGTTTCAATGCAGTGCTTTGACCGCATTCTTTTGTGGTAACTATTTCGAAAGTTAGTGAAACTATTTTGACTGCCGAGAACATCAAGACACTTTGAAAAAAAAGAAACACGGAAGCCCAGGTCTGACCAAAAGGTTCTAACGCCAGAAAGGCCAAGCAAAAAAGAGGTTTTATGTCGACCGACTAAAACGCAATTCCTGTCAATAAAGTAATTAAGGTCAGTAGGAATTCTATGAAAGTGTCTACTACCCTTTTTTTTGAACTGAAATTAGTTTCTTGAACTCTTGGCTTTCTGTATAAGCTTCCGGGTTACTTTAAAATATTTGAACAACCAAGATCTTAAAGGAACTTTTTAAACAGAAGTGCAATTGATATGGAGGTCAATTTGAACTTCGATTTCAATCGTCCGACCAATCAATTGTAAAAAAAGATTTTACTATCATCTCTGATATAGCCCTGTAATTAAGTTTCATAATCATTTACTATCATTAATTATCATTAGTGCACTAATAATACTGACACGTAGAAGGTAATGATCATTCTGAGTATATTCAACTCACAAAATTGGCTTGATTATATACAACCTATTAAAAATGTTGCTTAATGTAATGTACAGCAAGTATAATAAAATTGAATTACGTGAAGTGCGTACATTAAAATTTAATAAAACTACGTTATAAATAAGTTACTTTTGCGTATGCATCTCGATTTATTTGAAAATTATCCAATAAATAATCTAAAATAAGTAAGTATTTACACAAAATAAACATTTTTATCAAAATCAACATTTAATTATAACACGTATTACATAATAAAGATTTATCAAGATTTATATTCCGATATTACGATTACTATAAGTTGTACTAGTTACGTATGGTAAATATAATGACGAAGGAAAGTATAGAATAAATGTACTGTACGATTAAATTCAAAATATGCTGAGATTTTTAATGATCAATCGCTAGCACATCATTTTCAGATATACAATCGTATATCTGACATAAAGTATTCTAATAGTCTATCTTTATCACCAACACAGTAATATCATTGAATCTTATTTCAAAGTCAAATAGCAATTTATGAAGAGCTTAATCCAAGAGATCATAGATATCTAGAGGAAAAGAATTTATTCATAGATTCAGCTTTGACACATATATGATGCTATATGTTTATCTTTTATTCAAGATTCGATACATAATGAAAGTAAGAGAATTATAACTTGATCAAATTTTGTTTAAGCAAAGTTTGATCTTTAAATTAATAGAGAAACGTTAAACGTAAAATAATCAAGTTACAGGAAACTCTGTATGTCCAATGTTAAAATGATCTTTTCTAACATTACAGAGTTTCTTGTAACTTGATTATTTTGAATATTTTAGTTATTTATAATGATACAAGAAAAGGAAAAGTTATTCGTGTGAATGGAGCAAATATTATGGTAGACAGCATTTTTTTGTGTTTATTATTTTACAAGATTTCGAGATTATTTTTTTTTATTAGATGATATATTTTCATTAACATAGTAACGTAATTCATAAAAAAGTAACAAATAAAAATCATATTTAAGTGTTGTTTTTATGTTTAAAGTCATCTTAAATTCAACATTACTACATTAATACGTTAACGAAAATATGCTACTACATTTAAAAAATGTTAATGATTTCTAAATAACCTCTAAATGATCTCTAAATTATAGTACAGAGAACACTGTACAATAAAAATGTTCAAATATATATTGAATTAATTACTCGACGTTGCCGCGTGTGCTGCTTCTGTAAAATTTTCATAAATATTGAATGACCAGTGTCAAGTAAAGTATCATAATGTAGAATGATCATCACAGTTAATCATCGTTAATCCGAATTGACTCTCATCAATACCACGTGAAAATAAGACGAAGCAAGAGAACGTCGACTGTTCTTACGTGCCGAGCACTACGAACTAAAGGGAACTAGTAAAAATCAGATCACTTACGAAAGAGACGTTGACGTGCGCTATACTGTGATCGCGTCGCCGGGAACGATTGTCGGGGGTAAGTGAGATATCAAGGAAAAGCGATAGTTCTTGGGGATACGTAGGTACGTGTGGATATACATCAGGGCACTCGGAGTGCCGTGTTTAAAAGGATTTACGACGTCAACAAAAATAATCGTTTAACACGAGAAAAAGAGAGAAAGAGAGAGAGAGGAAAGAGACAGACGCGTTTGTCCGGTGCTGGATGACCAGTCGAATGGTCACCCAGTGTCTATTGCCCATCAAATGACCAGTCGAACGAGCGCGCTTCGGGAAGACCGACTTCCGCGAAGCGATGGCTCCGATCGTTACGGCTGTAGATCTGCACCTAATCCTTTTTTCGCGGCTTTTTCGGATTATGTGGATATTGCAGCGCGATAAGTAGACGTGAAATAATTGCGGCAGGGCGGATAACGTGTTCCAGAAGTGAGATTTGAATTATTCTTGATCCTCTATTCGTTAGTTTTGATAAAATTCCATGACTATCCTTTATTTTAGATTGAAACTTGCTTTTGGATAACGTGTTGTGACACTAGTGCTTATAGGTATTTGATAGAGTCGTAAACAGACGTTTAGACAATAGCTTCAAAGTTGCGATATCTTGTTGAGTCTCGGAAGTAAGCTTGATGACCATGGAGTGTCTGGAATGTGAATGCGTAATCACGACCGTAGTTTCGTCAATTTCATCGTTTCGTACTGTCGAGGGTCCTCCGTGAAGGGCTATGATGAGGGTTACGGAGTACAAACGGCGGTATTATTCGAGAGATTAGAATCACGAGAATATTTCCCTGAAATTCCATACATACTCACGTTGTAATCTCTGTTTTAATAGCGAAGGTACAACTAGAGCCTGCGATAAAGATGCTAAGCATGAATTATTTTATATTAATTTTAAATGTAATTGAAGGGCACATTACATTCAACGTTGAGAAAAATATGAAACTTGCTTTTGGATAATGTGTTGTGACACATGGTTATAGGTATTTGCCAAAGTCATAAAGAAATGTTTAGACAATAGCTTCAAAGTTGCGGTATCTTGTTGGGTCTCGGAAGTGAGCTTAATGGTCATGGAGTATCAGTTACATATATTTTAAACATTATTTGAAATATTGGAAAACTTTTTTCGATTCTCTTTTTTCTCTTCATATATAAATAAATATATTTTTTGCTTAAAAAAAAGAGTAAAGAGAGAATTAAAAGTTTTCCGATTATTCCAATAATTTCTTTAAAAAAATCACAGATATTGCAAGCTGCTGTAATCTTTCATTTTAATAAGAAAAAAATTTAATTGCTCAAACAGATTCCGCTTGACTTCTCAAAATATATCGCTGTTATGCAGTTAGTCGGGATTTAAGATTGCAAATACACGTGATGGCGACAGTCCGTTGACCGTTATCTTCGCGCCTCACTTTAGATTGCCTATACATTCTTTCTTGATATCCAATAGCCAAGGTAGCACTTTATTCTGTGCCGCTCGTTTATGACATCTATATTATGTGCTATTTAGGATTTTAGAAAGATATAGCTGCATTTTTCATTCTTGAAATTTTTTTTTTTCTTGAGAAATCTTTTGGATTAAAGCGTATGGAATGTCGAAAAAAAATTATATATCGTACTTATTGGAAATAATATGATATTACATATAATATACATCACAATTTGTCTAAAAGAATTTTCTTTCAACTGAAGATATAAGAAAGCTTCCTACTGTAATATTCTTAAAGTGTTGATATATCTTCCTTAATAGTTTTGGATGACATTAAAAGCTTATTCTTCTGCTGAATTAAATGTATCACGTGTATTTTGTAAATTGAAATAAGATACTAAAAGTCGATCGCTCGTACTTTAATAACATCGTTAATCATTACATTTCAATCGACGTATTGTCAGACGAAATTTGTTCAGTGAGAAGGAAAGTGCGATGCACAGCCGTTTCTATAATAAACACCGCGTTTTTCTGTGAGAAATGCCGTAGACACAATGTTCTACGCGCGAGTAGACGTTTACCTACCAAGATTTATGAACAGAAACGGAAATGAAAGGGGACCGGACTATCGAGGATGCTCGTATTATACATATAAACTACGTTTCAGTACTCTCATAGAATTCATGCGTCCCGCATATCGGAGTACGCGTTGTTAATATCCGGACTCTCTCTCCGGACCTTCTAATCTTCCCTCTTCCAAACGCGTCACCCTTCTTTCCCTTCCATTTCCTGTATCATCTTCTTCCCTCGAATTTGTCACCGCCCTTAAGCATACAAATCCCACCCCTTTATGGATATAATTAAAATGAACCGTGTCCTTCTCGCATTATCGCTATGGAAGATTTCACTTGGATACAAATGTACATATCTCTTTTTGTCCAAAATTAATAATAATAATTATAGAGAAAAAAATTATTATCAAAGGTTGGAGACTTTTACATAGAACGAAACGATGCAAAAATAAATACGTTTGTACTCACTTTACACGAAATAGAATAGTAAAGTTATTTTTGTTCTTTGTTGGGGCACAAATATTGTCAGATACGTCTATATCAGACCTAATTGGAGTCAGTCACCCTTGTTCACGCGAGCAAACTAGTAAAAGAAGGACGAAAAGAAGGGCACACTTCAAGTTATAACTATAAAAGCGAGCGTCAAGCATAATAAACACGAGTCGTTAATGGTATCGCTAATAGAATCATTCCGTTAGCTCGAGATGAACTGGATCCTCAGCTAGCGAATGTGACTTCGTAATTGCATCTTTCTTCAATTTACTCTATCATGTTTTCATTTTCAATCAATAATCAGTCTACTTTCTATTCACCAGGTTGATTCGAACATATCATGCATTCTTGTAAGAATTTTTATTTCAATTTAAACAATATAAATTTATTTACATTGTGACGTGAATAATTATTGCTTATAAATTGGGACATGCAGAGAATATCTATGAAAAATGGCATAAAATGTGGAAGTGCATGGTTACGGATGAGTTTAATTCTTAATCGAACGAATTAAGAGTAAAGGCGTAGTTATATGGTATTAATGGCTACAAACATAATATAGCGTAACTCATATTGATAGATTAATTAAAAT
The DNA here is from genome assembly GCA_003595255.1 of Solenopsis fugax. Lineage (NCBI taxonomy): Eukaryota > Metazoa > Arthropoda > Insecta > Hymenoptera > Formicidae > Solenopsis > Solenopsis fugax. The sequence goes on along the minus strand of QKQZ01006733.1, from coordinate 19,170 downwards.
ATAGCATATAATTCCTAAGAGAAAAACATTGACGCGATATATTGCGAAGTACTTGTTGGGACCTTTACGACTACGTTATATGTTTGTAGAGAGTAAATATTTAAATATGCCGTAATCTCTCCCAGGTAACAATAACATTGCATCTCGCAATAACTACGTTACGTTATATGCGTTACAACCTTTCGTAACGAGGCGTTCACTAAATTATTTTGTACATAAGGTGTGAAACGCATAAATAATTTATTTTTAATATATTGGTTACTAAATCACGATAGCAACAGTAATACGGTAGTAAATCGGAGAATCGAGAAACAAAGGCGCGACATCTACCTCGAAGCAGTAAAATATTTAAAAAATCAAACGCGCCAAGAAACCGCTCCGATAACCGCGAACAGTCGAAAAGGGAAGAAGAGACACAAAGAAGAGAAATTGCAACTTGCAGCCATTCACTGTCGGCGGTTAAGTGTTATTATAAGCGTCGTGATCTGTACGAACATTGCGGACCCTCTCAAAAGGCACATATAGACGGCTCTTCTGCTCGTATACTCAGCAATGATTTTACGTTTACGCCCTGGCTGTCTACGTTGGCAACATTCTGAAAATGCTGATGGCAGGGAGCAGTTGAGCAAAAGAGAAAATATGCCTCTGTGCGAGAAAAAGAGAGGCAGAGAAACAAAGAGAGCGAAAGAGAAAGTGAGAAGCGACGGTAAGAGAGAAACGAAGAGGGAGAGAAAAATAAGGACGAAGAAAAAAAGCTTCGGATAAGAGAAGATGAAAGTGAAAGACGAAGGCGGCGGCGGCGGCGGCGGCGGCGGCCGATAGCAGCGGTATGAGTGGAATAGGGTGGGATGTGAAGGCAAAGGGAGGCTTTATTTTATTTTAATGGCGCTGTAAGCTTGGCTGCGCACACCGAAGCTACTAAGACTTGGTCCGCCGTTCAGAGTCCCCAGTCTAACATGACTACATGGGATTTTGTCTCATCCTTTATTCATGAAAGACTCTCCTTAGTCTTCCTTTCCTCTGTCTTTTATCCGTGAACAGTCTTGCGTAGAATAGCAAACGTTCCCAACCAAATTATCATTTGTGATAACGTAACGATCTCGGCTGCGGTAGATTTTTAAAAAAATTCTGAACTGGATTTGTAATAATATGTTTAATAATTTTATTTAGAATTAACATTCTTGTGCATGTTACTCTCTCTTCAATAAAAACTTGATTTTAATTTATCCTGACGTATATATAAATCTATATAAAAAAGATTTGCGTTGTTCTTGTTGCATTTTCTACCCGGATCGGATGCGACGAATATACGAGATTTTCAATTAATGTTACTTTATGAGACAAGTCACGGAGTTAAACCGTGCCGTCCTCGTGACTTTCTTTTTCTTTCGTTGGGATAAGGAGATACTGGCATCTCATGGAGATAACTAAGATGGCCATGAATTAAGCCAGTCTGACGTGAAACCATCCGAGGGCGGACTGGATTCGCGAAGAGATCAGGTTCTTTAGAAAAGAATAGAAATGATGAGACCAGAATATAGAAAAATTCATGAGAAATTAATGGATTCCATATAATCAAATTTTTATCAAATTAATAATAAGACATAGTTGATGAATGCAATGACTCATGATAGAGGAAAATAGAGAAAGGTATATAAGAATATATTCTATAAAGATTCGATGTGAACATGTGAACAAAAAAGTCGGAATTAATGCGATTTGTTTGTTCGATTTATGATTATCTGTCTGTCCATCCGTCTGCCCGTATGCGATCAAAATCAGGTTTTATGTCATGGACATTCAAAAGAATCATGAGATTCCTGATGCATAAATAACACTATCTCATTATATAAGATCTTCGTATCTTACATGCGCTCGAATGAGAAAAGTTGGATTAACGTTATGCGCAGTCGAAGTTATTTTTCAGGCACATCGTCGTCGCATACCGATGTCACCCTTAGTTCAGTTGGAGCAGTTAGAGCCGTAGTAAGCGCCCGTTTATGAGATCTTAAACAAGACGTGAAGAGGGAATATTGTGAATACACACAGCCCGTGCGCATAGGAAAATTATCGAGCGGCGTAACCCATCACGCACATCTGCCTGTCATCTTCGGGAGAGAAGCTCTAATTACCGATTGTTCGCATTCTCGTTATATAACCGTGTCATATCCTTCGAATTGATCCTCACAATTCAATGGCGCTTTTTCGCTTCGAGATACTTTCCCGCAAAACCTCTCGTGTGTCGCGTGTCCCATTTGATTAGATTGATTTATCAGCGTGGATCCATTTTCCTCGGATTGTTAAGTTCGAATGACGCGGATACGATAAGTACAGAGTTATACAGCACGTACACGCAACCTCGATGGTGGTGGAGGCTGTCGTGTCGTTATTTATGCTGCGCGGCTCGCAATCCACCCTCCGACGACAGCCAACGGCATAAATCCCTCGTGTCCCATCTCTCCGGAACATTTCCATCTCTCTCTTCCGCCTCCCTTCCCCACGTTCTCTCTTTCTCTTTGTCTCTCGCTCTCCACCGCTCTCTTCCTCTTCCATCTCTTTTTCTCCCGTCGTTCCTCTCTCCTTTCTTCGATTTCTCCCCTGACCCCGCGTAGCCTTATCCAACCTGGTCCCACAGGCTCTCGCCCTTACATTTCCCCTACCCGGGTATTCGTTTCTATCGTTCCACGGTCATGGTGGTGTCAGCCAAGAGCACCGAAGCGAGCATAACATCGACCCAGCTCAGCCAGCCTCCGCCTACCATCACAACGACCTCGCAGCGCTGCATCGCCGTTGGTAGTTCACCGTGAATCGAAGAACGTGTGCGTGTGCACCGGCGGGAAATTTATGGATGCTTTGAGGGTGATATCGATCGTTGCAATATTAATAAATGGGAGAACGTCTAAACTATATATGTATAATATATAGAAGCCCTATTTAGTAAAGCTTTTCAATGAGCTTTTCAACATGATCTTACACATGACAAATTATTTTCGTTTGACACTGTTATAATCATATGTACTATGAAAGTAACAGTATATTACTTTACAATGTATTAATTCACAGAAAGAAAAATTTTTGCTGCCATAGCTAGTCATGGTTTGCTAAAGCTATATTTGCTGTCGTAACTATAAATTTATGAACTACAGCAAAACGATTTGCCCTTGTTCCTAATACATTAGTAAAGTAGCAAAACGTGTCTATCAATCACATAGTATAGCAACATAAAAATAGTTATCGGAACTAACCGATATGTCAGTGATACGTAGGTAATACACTTGGTAGCTAATTAATGTAGTTACCTAGAATAGCTTTTAGCTACAGAGTATATTTTGGATATAGCAAATATTTTCTGTAGCTAAATTCGTGTATCAGGTAGCTAAACTTTTTTAACTAAATAATACAGGTATCACAGATAAGATATTAGCTGTCCATATATTACGACATAATTTAGTTACCATACGCAGTTTTTAGCTACGACAGCTACTTTCTTTTTTCCGTGATATTAAATTATAATATATTAAATTATAATAAAAATACATGCGCGCGAGAATCCAATTTTTTTCTTTACGGAAAATCAAACATTCAAGCTAACATTTCCCCTTTGCGCAGTTTTTTGTCAATAGGGACATTACTTCGCTATTTCGCCCCCATAGGTCGCTAATTAAACCTGCTGATATCGCCGGGATAAACGTAGGGATGAGTGTATCTCCGGAAATTACGGAGGGTCGCGCAGGTCTGATGATAGTATCACGAGAATGACGAAGTGGTCGAGAAGAATCAATGGAAAAAAAAGAGATTATACGTTCCCGAATGAGAGTGGGATTGCGAGAATGGGAAATTGTAAAATGGAGATATACCGGTAGTTGTAAAGAAGATAACTATTTTATACTTCTTTTAAGTTCTAATCGCGTTATACATGTAATGTTTGTAACTAAATGACGGTTTTGTCGATCCGACGGAGTTTTTATCTCGTTACCAAGTATTCTAAGGACTATATTTGTGGTTAATAATTTTTCTACTCGAACTTTCTCGAATTTAATAAAGTAAAGTTATACGACAGGCTTTGTATGTGATTATCAAAGTGGGATTAGCCTTATACAGTAGCAGTTAAAATTATGGCGGATGGAGGAAGGATGAAGGGGTTCGGGGGACAACAGGGGGTGACTGGCCGTGAAATTGAAAAAGTTACCAAGGCCCTGGAACACCTAGAGTGTCGGCGTTGGCAGGAGGCGGCCATCGAGCTCTGTAATTTGCCTTCATAAAACCCCCATGGAGGCTCAAGCCAAAGCCTGTCGAAGGGAATACCATTAGTCGGTCGTGAATTTATTTTCATTTAGTTACAAGAAAATTACGCGTCACGTTTATACCTTACATACCGTTCTATATAGTTAGGATACAAGTGTCGATGTATATTTTATCGTTGCGATGGAAAGAAAATCGCGCGCCCTCCCATTGGCTCGTCCTTCTGCTGCACCATATTTGGGTGGAAGAGCTCGCCATGGCGCAAGAATACCAAGAACGTGGAACTAAAATGTCCATGATATTTCGTTCAGTTAAAGACAGTCTGGTATTATTGCTCAAGGAAGAGAAGGGGAGTTACATTTCGAGAATAAGTTACTGGAATTCGTTCAATTAAGAGCGAAAGAAATATTTCCTATAAAATTTGTCCGTGCCAACTATTTTCTTGTCTTCTCTCTTTTTGGATCCCCAATCATTTCCCCAGCGATTGTGTGTGACTTCCACTTTTGAAACATCTTGTATATTCTGACTGTGTTTTAAGCGCGGCTATTTCATTTTAATTTTATATGAAATGTATGAAATAAGTTATATCTAGTTACGAGTATCAGATAATTATGTTTGTCGTTAGTTACGGTGTTAATCAGAAATGAAAACGATCGTTACAAGTAGGCAACTGTCCATAAAAATATAGACAATTGTAAAAAAATTTCACCTTTCTGTATAGACCATATTTATTTTACAAGTGACTATATACATGTACGGTTATAATTGTCATGCATCATAATATAATACGAGAAGTTCAGATCGAGATATATTCGGTATAAAATGCATCCATATCAGTGTTTGATGTGTTGAAAATGCAAAATATTGCAAGATACGCGGGTTATTTGTGGAAACAACTTACATAGGTACGACATAAACATAGGAATTTGAGACATCAAAGACTCGTCGAGTCGATGCAAAGGCCACGTACATCGACAACTATATCTAGTCGCGGGTCTGATGGCGGCAGCATTGGAAACCCTGAGTATTATCGCGAAAAGAGACGAGAGGGTGAGACGGGGGTTACAGGGGACATACGCGAGGGGAAGATATCTATTGCGTCGACCTCCCACGGATGGAAGGGATGAATTTGCGCCGCGACGCCCGCGCAGGGGCGCAACGACGCCGACGCAGGGTCTACGGGTATCCGGAACCGCGACCGGAATGCCCGCACCCCATTTCGATTCGTCTCGAGGATTGAGGATGCGTTTACTCGTGGCCGGCCGCTTGGTCCATTCCTACCGGTCGTAGCCGCGGAGTCTTCGCGGTCGAGTTTCCATTTACTTCGGTGTCTCCCCTTTGTTTCCCGTCGCGTTCATCGTCACTCACCGTCGTTCGTCGTATCTTCGCGAGCCATTGCGATTGAAGTCCTGCGGGGCCTGGCGTACGACGATCCGCGCGTCTCCGAGTACAAAGGTAAGCTCGCGAGACAAATACGTGATGTTGAAGACATTTTGTGGATTCTTTAACACTATTATTTGTCGTTGTTTCACTGCTAACTGAAGTTTCTAAGCGAATCGTATAATATCGAGATTAATCACGTATATTATTTTATAATGACAGTAATAAAACTGAACGTATAGTTATCTGAAATTATATTCAATTTTGACCTAAATTGTGTTTCAACCATTAGCAGAGCTTTGTATCGCGCTTTTCGATTATCGACTGGCTGGCCTGATAATTTGGTGGAAGTGGAACAGCGATAAGGATAGTTGTCTTGTGAAATTATCATTCTCGCAAGTCTTCGATTGCACAATCGAGTATTTGTGTTTTACTTTCCGTGCGCACCTCGTGACGGTGCCCATACTATTCATTTACAATATTACCTAACTATGTTCTTTGTTTTACGTTTGAGCTCGTTTATTGTCAAGAGTCGCGTGATTTATTAGTGATTTATATGTATCTCGATATATTTTCAACATGTCAGTCGTTGCTGCAGTTCACATAGAACATTCTCGCGAACGATAACAACCGCGTGGAATGACCTACGCAAAATTGTTTCACCATACATTTCATAATTGCGCTTAAATCAAGACTGTGCCATCATAAATTTTGGGCATAAATTGTCCATATGTTCTCTCCTCTTCCCACCCTCCCGTGTGCATGTGATCGACATATTATATATTTTATTTCCCGAATTTGTGCTCGGTCCGGGTGCGGCGCTTGCGCGTAATTCAGACATCGTCATTTTGCGGCGTATGACGCTCCATAACAGAAGTTAATGGTTCGGTTATCGTAACTCTATTTAACTGCTCATGTTCGCGTAGTTCGATTCGTTCTCTCTCGCGTGAAATAAGGCAAAATGGACGGAACATGAATCGACAATTGTTGTTTGAAAATAATGTCATCGTGCGATTTTCATGGGATTTATCAGATTAATTAGTATTTTTTTTGAGAAGATGTTTGTCATCTGCATTATTTGTTTAATAAACAATAACTTTCTGGTTTGATAATATCTGTAACTTATGTATATCATTGTAGCGAAGTGTAAAACGATTATCTTATCGTATTACTCTAATGCATATAAATATTTGTCATTACACTTATTGTGAAGCAACAGCTAAACCTAACTTATTGTGACAAAAAGTGGATAGGGTACTGTGAAAGGTCCAGTCACAAGGCGAGAAATCTCTTCATTTTCTCAAATTAAATACTCTGGACCTTTTTAGTGGGAACACCTAAAGAATTTTATGTATTCATTTCTAATTTAAACAATTTAGCTAAGTTATGATTATAGTTAGAAAATATTGCTCAATTGTAAATCACTTAATATATATTGGGAGTTTTTGAAAAAATGTATTTCATAAAATAATTACGTAAAATTTCTGTTGAATTATCATATAAAGAGGATACATGTAGAATATTTTTTACAAGAAACAAAAATAAAAAAACTGGTTTATTTAAATTTGAAAAAGTTTATTTAAATTTGAAAAAGCGACATTCGACTGTAAATTACGCACATGCAAACTCAAGATCTGATTACGATATGAAAGCATTTATTGTTAACGAAGTAATAAAGATAATATATTTGATACTAAAATTCAGTACATTGTAGATGTCCACGTATAATGTTGTTATCCAATATAATGAATTGCTAACTTTTTTTTTCAAATTTTATTTAAAACAGAAGGAAGTGTAAAACTAAGGTCGAATCTCACAAGGTTTGTCATAACGAATTTAAAAGATTATCATAGAATAAAAATAATTTTTCTTTTTTTATCAATTAATTTTTATAATACGATTATTTTTATTATATTATAACATTAATTTCCATTTATGATTAGAAGAAAATTTGTCTTTTGCGTTCAGATATATTTTTCAAGAAATTAATAATAATTGCTACTTTCAGTCTGCGACAAATCCATTTTTGTCACGATTTCTCGAGAGTAATCCTTCCAAAAGTGTCTTCTGACCTTGGTAGATTTAATAGCCTTCACCTAAATCTTACGGCATTCATTCTTTTCAGATTTTTATTTATTTTACCGAATCCATATAATATCCGTGACAGCTTCTGACAACACGAAAACCGCAATTTCTTTGTTAGGTGTAAGACAATTGCGTGTCCATAAAAAACAGCGTATTGTTTGAGTCGCGACAAAAAATAAATGTTTTGAAGAAATAAGTTTCATTTTGAGATAAGTAATGGTTGAGATAGTGATGTTAAGAAGTTTATCTGCACTATTTAAAAAAACATAATTAGATGTGTTAATTTTTTTATTATTAAAAAATTACATATTTTTAATTTTTATTTTATTTTGTCATATTTATTGTTGTATGTTCGTTACAACACACTTCAAGTTCTGTAGACAACTGCAACTTTCACGTAAATTTGACACGTTTCTTCTAATTATTATCACCTGGCATATCTTAAATTAAGATGGGCACATAGAAGCGGAACACGTAGGTTTTAATCAGTAAAAGTGAAACAGGCGGCGTAGGCATAAAAACTGATTCCAAAATTAGGTAGGGTGCTGTATGTCACGTGTTCATTATGATGGCTGCGAGTGACAGGTGAGCTTTAAAAAACAAAAGGCTCGTGTACACGGTTGGTATTTTCCATTCACCGCAGACATTCGTGGCCAAGCGGCGTGTAACGGCAATAATGAAGTTGCACGCTTATGTTAATTGAGAAGTTAAACAGAAATAGGAGCATTAAGCGCGTTGGCCCGCGAGGTTCGTTGATATCCGGCGATGCAGTTAATGCTCATTCGGTTACGTGATAAATGCGCGTGAAGTCCCAACATTACGCCTTAAATCAGCTTAATTAAACGCTGATGTACTTTGTACTTTCAGAACGTCTCTTAAAATGCTAAATCGTCTTGTCGAATGTACGTTTTGTCTATTAATCGTAATACGTTTTGCTTTGTCTCTTCAATCCCGTCGTCAGTGCAAATCAGTTATGTCATATTACATCATTATTTTCACTTAGCGGGAGATTATCTAAGTTTCTGCAATAAATTATCAAAAATATTCGCGAAAGATAATCATGTATAAATTCTCAAATTTCCTACGCACATGTCGAGTCGAAAAAAATCGCATAAATATTTTAGCATAGGTCTAAAAAAGATTCTATCGTTGCAGCACAACATGACACATTTGACGTGGTGTTTAATAGATCATAAAGAAGGTTTGAGTGTCACGATAAATATAACAACTCTTGAATGTTCGTGTCTTAACGTTCGAGCCGAGTTACTTCCTCAACATCGGATAGTAATGCGGGAGAATTAATGTGATTGATAGTTATGGTATTCCCATAATACATCGTATAGAAAAACGCGTGAAATCTTAAATTATTAATTGTAATCAATTTTACGAGAAACTTGTAATAAATTCGAGAAACAACCGATATGTCTTTTCGTAGGTGCAAAATATTCCGTAGGTTGCAATTTACTTTTTATAAGTCATAAATAAATTTAGCTAATACAGGTGTTTCAATTATAGGGCGATAAAATAATAATGAGTACTAGTTATCAATGATATTACTGTGCGTATGTAAGGAGTAAGAAAAACATGGAATGTAATTTATTGTTAGAGGGACATGACAAGAGGAAAAGAGAGAGAGAGACGAGCAGACGAGCAGATCTGGGGCTTTGGCTGGCTCCGAAGATCGATTTGTTGCTTCTCAGCGCGAATAAACCGTCGAATCTGCTCTCCTGCATTTCTGCTTCTCCCTTTCCTCGTACGTATACCGCTCTTTTTCTCCGCCTTCGGCGTTCCCTGCTTCCTAACAACCTGCTATGCCACATGCTGCTGTGTCGGATGTTTTATTCTCTGTTGTGTCTTTCAAAATTCCACAATACCTTAGAACAGATGCATTATTATTTGCGTGTTGAAATATGATATCTCTTCTTTTGAAAATAAAATCATAAAGGATTAAATTTGTGATATACACATGGAGGAAAATAATGGCGGGAATATTTATGAGAAACAAAAGATCGTCTGAATTTTTATATCATAATTGCTCCCGTATTATATGTTATATCATCTACGAATCGCAAGATAGTCATCATAAAACGTTGTAATATCAATAAAATATGATTTGTTGCATTACTAAAATACATATATTATTGCATAATAGATATATAATTCCAAACAGTTTCTATACAAGTCACGTAGATCAATGACAAAACAAAATACAATGATATTAATAATTTGCTGAATAACAGCGTTTTCTAATATCCTATCGAATATCAAAGCAAAATTTGAGATATAAAAAAAAATTTTAATTTTTTCCTAAGCTTTACTTGTGAAGGATAGCCGCACTTTTTGAAGCCTTCTGTACAGGAATACGTAGGTGTGGCTTGTGTGACATGAGACAGAACTAGCTCGTATTTTATTTTGAGTGTCAGACACCCTCATGATCTCGAACTCTGCGTGAGAGCGTTCTGTCCGTCGAGGATGAAAAAAGAAGAAAGCGGAGGCGAGGCGCTGGTTGTTCATTTCGATGATGGCGCGAAGGATGGGACTTGTGCGGAACGAAAGTTCAAAGGAAGATATATACGTTATCGGTCGCGTGATTCCTACATTAAAACCAGTTTCTAAAAGTCTACGACTTTTATATTACAAATGTGCTTTGAAATCAAATTGGAAACTGCATGAGTCAGTTTATTTTCTTCTCTTCTTTTATAAATCTAGCTGTGATTATATTTTTATTTTTGGGGGGTATCGATTGCAAAAATAATGTCGGTCTAATTTACCTTATTTCAATTAAGTTGTTTAAAATTTTAATTAAATTTAGAAATTTTAAAAAGTACTTGATTTAAAAAAAATGTGATTGTTCAACTCACCGATTCAGTTTTAATGCGGAAGAAAGAAAGATATAGCTTCCTTATTTCATTTTTCTTTTATGATGATTTATGTTGTACATTTATCATGATCATATGCTGCTGTATTTTTGTGCGTATATGTAGGTTTTAGATGTACTAAATGTTTATAAAAAAAAATTATGCAATTTGAAGTTTAAGTCTATTATATTGAAAGTTACAAGATCTAATGGCGGCGCCATTTGAACCAATCGTAAAGAACCAATCATAAAAAAACCACACCTCATGTAGCAAGGGATATTAGATCTCTTTAGGGACTTAAGGGAGCGTTTCAAGTTTTTTCAAGTGTGAAAAGGACAGTACCTCCACGCTAGATCTCCGATTTCAAAAGCGAAAGCGATGACCTTTTGACTCAACGATGATAATGGAGACGGTTTTATAAATTCGAATTATATACAGTAGAAAATATTTTGCATTTACGTTAAAAACAATCTTTATTAAAATTTTCGTGTTGAATTTTTACGATATTTATGATATATGTGAATATGTTATTTAAATATTTCATGTTATATTGATATTTAACATCTCTTAGTGTCAAAATAATATAACTTATAAGTAAATGAAGAAATAACAAAAATAATGTAGCTTTGAAAAATTAATTTTATAGATAAATAAATGAAATGTATATGTCAAAATATTATAAATGTTAATTTTACTAAAGAAATATGATTTCACAATTTCTTTCTAAATTGTATGAAAGTGTCATATTTTTTGTTTTAATTTCGTATATAATATTTGTGTTACTTTTTAATACATTCATCTTGTATTAAATTAAAACAAAAATTTGAATGGACATACAATATATGTTTAGGACACGCAATATATGTTAAATTTAAAATTTAACATAAAAATAACGAATTTTTCAACTGTGTATATATATTGTAAGAAACATAATCTTGTTATTTTTTATTTTACTTGTAGAAACATCGTTTATTATCTAAATATTATGTATACATGAAAATCAATGAAAAGAGTACATCGATTAAAAACGCATACATATAAGTAGTATAAATGTAGCATGTAGCGTACTATATTTTTACTACTTATACGTCTTACTTTCGTATACATGATATCATATCTATACATATCTGTGTATAGATTACAAATATATAAGAAAATTAAAATTAATTGTATATTTTATTTTATTTTGATGAAGATTTTTATAAAATTTTGCAATTATAGAAGAAAATAGTAAAAAAGTAAATATTAATCTATTTTGTTAAATACAATTATAAAGATTATTTTTTATATACAATTCTCTATGTACAAAAAATCTAATTATTTAAACTTAATATAACCTAAATTATTTTTTTAATCATTAGGACCTATATTTTATTTATCTATTTAGAAAAATTAATTCTGATAAATAAGTTGGATAATTAAAATTTAATGAAATTTTTTAAAATCAGAATATGTTTATTTATTTTGCAAAATAATATAATTTTATAAAAAATTTATTTTTATTTATTAATAAATGTTTATCTCAAATTGGAGAATTAAATTTCTTAAGAAACAAAACAAATTGTGATACTATAACGATATTTAAAATATGGAGACTTTTTTAAAAAGATGTATTCACATTTTGTTAGTTACAAAAAAGCACTTTGCAATAATACTTACTGTTTTTTTGGTGCACCCGGTATATCGCGGCATTCGAGTCAAATTCTCAGTTGGTGGGGGGTTCCGGTTGCCCGGCTAGGCACGCCAGAACAGAAGGTTGCTCGTGTCGGGTGGGGGATGGTTGCGTATCAGGAGTGGTGCGGAGTTCCGGGCGTTCTTTTACCGGCTGAGCGTACCGCAGTTCACCGATGGTGGGGGTCGAACCGTATCGAGTGGCGTTCGAAAGGGGGGCCGGGAGGGTGGAGCGTGCAGTCTGCGCGACGGAACGACCGGCTGAGTGCGCGGTACGTCCCATCTAGATATCATGAGCCTCGTTTCACCAACGTGGTCCATTGTTATGTGCTCGAAAAGTACCGGCGGAGTACATTGTTGGCGGCACGCACGCGCGCACGACCTCCTTTGGTGACCTACGTCGTCGATGTCGTTCTCACCGTCGACGAAGCTTCGTATACGCCGCCGGCCTTTTTGAAGATTTCGCGCAAATTGCCTGGACCAGCTATCAATGGTCGACCTTCGCGGCGGGATACATTGTTCACTATCTTCTTCCTTTTTCTCATTTTCTTCGATCAATTGCCTTTATTTTCCGATATCAACAAACGCGCAATTAATTGATTCGTGTCTTTTGCTACATTCATTCGATCAGCAAACTGATGTTAAGAAATTTCATGGTATCTCATGGCGAGAAAAATTTAATGATTCGTACGAAGTGATGACGTTATAATGACCCTTTTGATACTTTTTGGTGTTAGTGAAGATCATGTAGCAAACGAACAATATTTGCGTTTGTCATGAAGAGACCATAAGTGAAAGTGATTAGAACATCCGTAGTGTCAACTTGATAGGCTTCGATCAATTTGTCAAATTAAAAAAATCTCCACTGGAAGATTCCGTAATACCTGATTAGATGATACGCTGAAATTCAAGGTACGATATGGAGTTCGTTATTAATTATATTCATCATTATTTTATTATCGGAATAAAATACTAAATTTAGTTGTAAATATTATATGTCGAATTGTAAATTCAAATATAAATATTATATGTCGAAAATACTCTTGAATATAATGAATTATCAATACATATAATCATTAAAAGTGCAAAATAGTACAAAAGTATTAGTATAAAAGTAAACTGATTTTTACATAGAAATATATCAAGATACACGTTTAGATTTGAATTTAATAAATACAAATAGAAAAATCATGTTATGATCAACTTATGTTCAACATTTTTTATCTGCACTGAAAGAAGAATTTTGTTGAAAATATAGATGTGAAAATAATTATATTGAATCATTAAAATAATTACATTGCACTGAAAAAAGGATTTGGTAACTATTAATTACCAAATTTGATAAAGTTACTAAATTTTTTTCAGTGTAATGTAATTATTTTAATGATCCAACGTAATTATTTTTATATCTGTATTTTCAATAAAATAATTATTTCCATTTCTTTCAGCAAATAAATTTTTATTTTCCTCAAAGGAATTTTCACTTCAACTTAAAAAAACCAAGTTAAAGAGGTGATTTTATCACTTTAAACATAACTTTTGCTAGGATGTAAAAATGTAATATTTTACTTTAAAAAATCAATACTTTTGTATTGTGGCACATGTTACATAGCTACACGGAAAAATATATACATTAATTTATAAAGGAGTACGCATATTGAATTTAATTCATTTGGATATCACAAAGAATCCGCGAATGGGAAGGTCGTGAAGAAATTGAACCGTCCCAGGCGTGGGTCGGCGCCGCGGTCGCCCGTTAGACTTTCCCATTAGTTCGTTTACTTTACCAATTAGAGAGTAGTTCTCGAGATGGGACAGAGTCACTGTGCAAAGTGTCATCGAATTCGTGTATATAACGGTACGAAATTTTCAGAATCGCGACAAGAAAATTGTACGAAGAAATGTTTGATCCGTAATTGCCTTTGCTTTAACAGACTTTTGTATTCAACAGTCAAGTATCATGTTTTTATTATTATATGAAAAGAACGATTTTATACTGAATTACTTGCAAATTTAGTTAAATGTAAATAAATATTTGATGTTAGATTTAAATAAATATAAATCTGAAAATAATTTTGTTAGACCATCAAAATAATTATGTACACAGTAGAAAACATTTTGTGTTTATGTTAAAACTGGTTCTTGTTAAAATGTTTGTATTGTATTTTTAATATATTCAAGTATTACTTTAACATAATTATGTTATTTGAATGTTTTGTATTAAATTGATATTTAATATTTTTTAGAGTTTAAATAACACATTTATTAACGGAACAAATAACATAAAAGTAATGTAGTTTTAAAACATAAAATTTTATTGAATAAAATATACGTGTCAATATACTATAAATTATCAAATATTATAAATTAATGATAATAATTTAAGGAAAAGATTGACCAACAGGAGTTGACACAAGGTGTTAGTGTGCACATAAAATTTATTAATATTTCATCTGATGAAAAAAGGCGTGCATTTGACGCTTTGATTTAAAGTAAGCCTAGCATTGATCCGCAAAGTACGCTTAACAATAATCCGCAGATGTTTCGACTCACGGTTCGAGTCCTCTTCAGTGCCTTTTTATCTTTAAATACAGGTAAAAATTCTTCAATACATTATGAACAGGCGTGTGTGGTATGTACAATTGTTGTCCAGAGTTGAGACATGTAGAGATAATTCTCATTTTGGCGGCGAGTCAAATCTCTTCGGTGTATTGGCATGTTCTACCGACGTCTATCGTTTTCCGCAAAAATTACCTACATGGAAACACCAAGTACGAGTTCGTTAACTCGATGACGTTCGTTAACAGATCTTAAACGTTGCAAATGTCAAATGCACGCCTTTTTTCATCAGATGAAATATTAATAAATTTTATGTGCACACTAACACCTTGTGTCGACTCCTATTGGTCAATTTTTTCCTTAAATTATTATCAAGAATTTGTATAAAGAGTCTTAATGATTTGTTCCAATTTTAATTATAAATTAATTTTTCTGAAGAAATATGTTTCCACTCTGTTTCCACTCTGTTTCCAAATTGTGTTGAAATGTTACATTTTTTTGTGTTAATTTTGTGTTAAATATTATTGTTACTTTTTAACAAATTTAGATTGTGTTAAATTAACACAAAAATTTGAGTAGATTGTTTGTGACACGTGATATATGTTAAATTTAACACAGTTTTCTAACTGTGTAGGATGTTCAAACATGATAAGTAATGCTGCAAAAAATTTTGACATTCTAGCAATGAATTTCAGCCTCCTACATAATTATTTTGATGATCTAACAAATTATTTTTATGTCTGTATCTAATCAAATACTTTAAGCCGTTCTTTCCGTGTTTTTCATATGAATTTTGTAAGTTAACTTTCTCAGAAGAGTTTTAAATCTGTATTATATCGCATAAAATGCATTAAATTGCACATGAATCACGGTTCTGTACGATATGCGAAATAAAACGCGAGTTTTATGTGATTTTCATGCAGGGTATTGCATTCATCACTACATTGCGCTTTTTGATATTAGCTTAGAATTGTGTCGTAATACACACGATCGGTTTTATTTATATTTAACCTTGATATTAACAAATTCGATAAGCGTTAAAATAGAAAATTATTGAATCGGACACTCATATGCTGTGTTATATGTTTTATGTTTCATAACGTGGAGCATTTACTAGTTTATGAAACCGAAAGTGTAATTTGGAAACGGTTTATTAGCTTCACTTCGTCTCATGAGTACAAACGTGATTTACCTGTTTTCTTTATGTCTAAGAATTTGTTTAATTTGAACATAACGACTGCAGCCAAAGATAGCTTTCATATCTTAAAATTAAATATTTTTATTTTAATATCTCTTATAATTATACACCGAAAAAAAAAATGTATTTGAATACTTGCAATGGCATAATTTATTAAATGTAAATTAATATTTATTTAATAAGAAATGATAATTAAATTACATTTGTAATTCTTGTTTTAAACAAATATTTGTTTACATTTAATAAATTATATCATTGCAAGTATTTAAACAAATATTTATTAAAATTTAGTAATTTTTTTCTCTCAGTGTATGGATTCATATGAGGGAAAACAATGATTTGATTCCATTTGCTGTTTTAAAAATTATAGTTGAATAAATGAATTAGAATTATTTTGTAATTTTACATAAGATTTTAGCTTTGCTTACATTTATGAACATTAAGAACAAAAGTACTATTTTGTTTCTATTAATGACTAGTAAATTCATACAGATAGCACAACTTATGTATGCAGAATCACCAACCGCGTAATCATAATATATGTATAATAATTATTACAATAACGACTGATGTAATAGTGTCATTTGTCAGGCTCCATAAAGTCAAGTTATTATTTTGCTCATAAACACCTGTACTTGTGTCAGTTATTCTACGCACATCTTCGCGTATATTTGACTTTTCAGTAACGTATATTAACTGGTTTTGTAATTTGAAAGTTAATCATGAAGACGAATATGTAGCTTCAATATTTCAATACTTTAATTTATTTTAACCATGTGTGTCTTCTAATTTTAAACGAAACGATGAATTAAAGATAAGTAAACCTGTCAATCAAATTGATTATTGCAATAGAAATATAAAACTAGATACTAGCTTTTTACGTTTCTATCTATCAGGAGAGTAAAACGCACGTTTAATATAATGCTTATGATTTATAAATAATTAACACGAACATTTATTGTCAATCATATTTGCTCTTTTCTAAATTATAATTTACAATTTTATTTAATTACATAGATATTATCGGATTATGACTCATTATTTTACAAGAAATGTGGCAAATATAAGTTAGTCAATATTCGTTATTGCTTCATGGTCTTATCACAGGCTGACGTCACCTCGAGAGTTTCACTTATCTTAGAATTTTTTTTATTCATATATGTTCACGAATCTACATAAGACATGTTAGAACGTGCGTTATCAATCATCACGACACGTGGTTAATGGATTTGGTCAAGTGAGCTTTTAAACAGGAATGTATGAAATCTTTATTGCCATCCATGGAGTAATAAATGAGAGAGAGAGAGAGATTCGCGGCTCGTGATGAAAATTATCTTTAATCTTCGCACGTGATATTCGTCCGTTTGCAATTTATATTTAGACGCGCGACAGAAAATTTGTACCTATACTTATGTGTACTTCTACGTTAATTCTTCCTCGCAACCGAGCAATAACTATGTCATATAGAGGTATAAAATCGCGTAATTAAAACAGCTGTAAGTTTTTTGCACAACATCAATTATACTGCTCACTTCTTAACGGCATATCGGGACGAACAACACATACGTTGTCGCCGAAGTTCCTAAGCTTCCGACTCATTTCATTCAGTCTTGTATTTTTGTGTCCACATGATAAAGTGATTTGCACGCTTCAGCCATTCAGTATAGTGCACACACCTATTTAGCTCCCAGGTATCGGTAATATATTTGTAGCTTCAATCTCCTATGGGGTCATTCACGAGGATTTAAAGTCAATAATCTTGTTACAACTCACTACCGTTCACTTTTAAGAGAATAGTATACATAACCTCGTGGTAAGAGACACGATAAACCTTAAGTGTCGGTTTGCACGGTAATTCCTTCCTCCGCAACCATTATGAACGGTCGTTATCACATTACCTATTGACCTTATGAACAGGTGAAAGATGATTCTTGTCTCTTGTTCGTCACATTGAAATTTCATAATGAGAATTTCGATTAATACTATTAGTCAAGTTTTGATAGTATATTATTGTTAAATTTTTTAACACATCACAATGTTAACTAAGCATTATCTATAATGAGATAAAACAAAAATTGAAGCACTAATTTAAAATAATGGACAACTAAAATTATTCAAATATTTTATTATATAACAAAAATGGATCTATTTCTTATATTAATGTATCTTTAATAAAAATAGCATAACATGTAATTGTAATTTTACTTCAGATAGATTTATTTATGAACAAAAAATGAATCTTAAATATATTTAGAAATAATTTATCACGAAGATGTTTATTATAATTTTTAAATTTAATTTAACGATTCTATATGTTTCTTAAATGATATACGTAACAATGATGTACATAACATCAAAGAGTTACAAAATTATATCAATATCCTATATTTATTCTCTTTGATTTTCAAATTTTTGAGAATTATAGTTTTAATAAAGATTTTAAAAAGAAATAAGAAGGTTCTTGAATTAAAACAAATAGAGACTAAAACCATTTAAAATAAAAGTGTTATTGAAATTATTCACAGTATTATACTATCATTTATTATAATATTCTACATCAATACATTCTATACTTTGCTTTTCCCAACAGTACACGTAGTGAAACAAAGTCGAGTATAGCTTCCTATCTTGTAGCAGCCATACTGAAATCAATGATGGCCGCCTTGCATTCTATGAACGCCGCACCCCCTTTGATTCTACCAATAGCGTTTGCGAAACTTCCATTTGCCCATCCCTACTCTTAATCCATACTCCAATGGCAACTCCACTACTCTCTGTCTCCGTCTTAACACATCCTCTTCTTTCATCAGATTATCTTCGGCGGCCATCATGGATGCGTGCGCGCGCATATCTGATTCACTAGCCTCACAGGATAGTGTCTGTGTATAGGATTTATGTAGGTGTGCATTCAGTTGAAAATCTTTAATACTTCCTAACCGGAGAGAATAATGTTTTCTAAAAATTAAAAATATAAATTATTTTTTTCTCATTTTATGGATTACTACTAATCAATATTTATATCGATTGTTTTATTTCATAAAATAATTTTTTATTAATTATTAATTATTATACATAAAAAATATATCAATACTGTCTCTTTTCACCATACTCAACATCTGCTATGTTAAGATTTTTACTTACTTTATTGATAAGCATATAAAACTCGTTTGGCTGCTT
>QKQZ01006729.1:0-10159 GCA_003595255.1 Solenopsis fugax | reverse complement strand
AGAAGTGTGCAAAGTTTCATCAAAATCGAAGAGTGACACTTGGGTAGGTTTACTTGTGAGTGATAATTATATATCTTATGTTTACTGTACACTACGTGACAATTATATATCTAACCTTTGACAACTAAATTTATTGCTCTTGATTGACCTGTTTATACTTAATATTACTTATTCAGAAAGTTCAGTTTCCTTCATTTACATTAAAATAAACTTAATTATAAATTCAAACATCAAATAACATAAAGAAAACGTGATAAACTATAGTTAGAAATGTATACCTTTACAAACTCATAAATTCATAAGTTACTAAGTTCAACCTATTTGATTCGAAGAAATAAATTAGGAAATGTAAATAATGAAAAATTAGATGAGCCAAACTAAAATATGAAAAGTCAAATCGCGTACGTTAATGTTTCGTGCAAACCGCATTCAATTTGAATAATTTGTGGCCGTAAAAATCACATGTGTGTAGCACGCAGTCACCTTAATCAGGACGCGTTAATGCGATCAAACGCATCGGAAAATTCGCGTTTTGCAAAGTCCGTTGTCCGTAATTCCAAAAACGCACGAGTGTAACGAGCTGACAATTCCGCTTGACTGCCCAAAATCAAAGCATCTTAAACACGGCTGCAGTGGCAGGTACGTGACCTAATTGAAAAGATCATTGACATTGCATTCGGTGTCAGAATACAACGTCTATTTACTAGTGTATGTGGTTGGCATTTCTCCTCCGAATCAACCTTATGTATGTACAATGTATCAATGTGAACAGAACGTGGTATTCCATTAACTAACGCAATCCACTTGGAAACCATATTGATTAATACAATAAATACAATAAAATGATATAATAATATAATAAATTTGCTGTATCCACACACACACAGATATAAATATAAAGTGTGTGTTACGTTACGCTGTATATTTTCTATATATTATATGCAATATATATTTCGTAATTGTAATGTGTAAATATATACAATATAACTGTGTATTTATGTGTATATGTATATATTTGATATCTAGTAAAGTTTTTCTGTATTTAAATGTTTGCAGACCTTATTCTGACTAACCTGTCATTTCTAGTCGAGAGAAAGCATTAGCAATTTCTTAGAATGATGTACTCTGTACATCATAGCAGAGGCACACACACTAAGATAATCGATCCGCGGTCGATCGATCAACGGCACACCGAAACGAGCAATTCTATCCTTCGCATAATGCATCAATCGCGCCCTCGTTACCGACAGCTTCATCCACCTCGACGTCTTCCAAAGATGGACACCACCGCTTCACCTCTCATCCGCCTCTCACCTTTATGGGCAACGTTTCGTTCCTTGTCACCGAAGGATTTGCCAGTGACTGAGGAGGATAAAAAGAAAGAAGCCGAGGGGGTTGAAAAGCGAGCCATCTCAAAGATCACACAAATGTTAGCGAAGCGCTTGTGTCTGGCTGCTGGATACAGCGAAAGATTGATTGGTGAAAGGGGGGAGAAGAGGGGGGAGGGGGTTACTTTCGTACTTGTCTTATTCACGTCAATCGACATCTCGATTCAGAATCTTATTGAGGAAAAAAGAATAAAATTTATCGTTCTGCCACTTTAGTAATATTTTAGATGGAGAAAATGTCAAGGTTTCCCGAAAAATTTTCTGAAAATTTGAATATGTAAAAATTAAAAAAAATAATATTTCTGATAATCGATAACCGTCACAGATCAACCGAACGATTGAGATAAAACAATAGACAAGTTTAATATGATTATAAATGTCATGTTGAAACTTTTTCAGTTCTCAGTTATACATACATCTAAAAATGTCGCGTATTTTATATTCTTTTACTCACTTAACCTTTTTTCATGTATTGATCGATGCACCATTATTCACTATTATTAAATTACAAGTGTCATTTTATGAAAGAGATTTCTTTCCTTTTAACTCTTTGTTTTTCAATTTTCTCCCAAGTTAGAATACGCTCTAGAATTTCGTTTTGTTTAGATAAGTCTGTGTATATTTCGTTTAGTTTGCTATGTAAGCACAGGAACAGTGATACAGAGTTATAGTTTAGGGATACTCGTCGGCAGCAGTGAGTCTGATGGATGCTAATTTCACGATGAGTTTTGTGCCGCGAGATGCGTTAGCAAGGTAGAAGAGATTGTTTTGGCAGTTTGTGTTAATTTAGAGAGAATTGTGTTTGACAGCGCGCCATTAATAATTAATTTTGATATATGTTAATTTGAGATGAATTATTTCAAAAATCTGAAACTCCGGATCTATTTTAAATAATAAAATAGTGTGACATAAAAATGAGAGACTTTGATGGAACTATCTTTAATTTAATATGCAATTTATATGTTTTTCGAATATTAAGTGTCCTATTAAAGAGAGTCGCATTTTAAGAAGTAATAAAGGCAAAAAATGTCATAAAAAATACACTTAAAGAAAGAAAGTGCCGATCACATAGTATCTTTAAAAAATTAAAAAACTTTCTTTTACAACATTTCTTCTTAGTCGAATACATCTTGAAATATACGAGCTAGACATTTACGTATAATGCATCCCCGTAAACTGTAAAAGTTAGTCGAATATAATCTTTACCTTGTTACTTTGAAAATAAGTTTAAAGTAGTTATACAACTATATCTTTTTAAAAATTTTTTATCAACTTATTTTGTCGATGGCAATTTATTATAAATACAATCAACATATCAAAACATATTTAACAAAATTCGTTATGCAATTAGCGATTATTAAAGAGTTCATTATCAAAGTATGAAGAAATCAAAATCACAATTGAACAACAAAAACATGGAAAAATGGCAACAACAGGTCAGTTTTTGTACTTTCTCACTTGCATAATTTACGAATTAGATACAAAAAATCATATCTAAAGCTTTGCAAATCATAAATGTGATACTCGCACTTTGAATCGTCTATATTTCGATTGTCCTGTATTATCTTTCTGTTTTGTTCGGGGAAAAAGAAACAACCCGAAATTACCACGTCCACGAGGCCCGGATCACCCGTGCGACGCCATTACCTACAACCCCTATCACCTCTGGTGAATCCCTTTATCCACCACAGCTTTCCCGTCGGCAAAAACGCCGGAGGAGGCGACGGGGGTGCTTATCCACGTAGCGATACGGCACTGTCAGTCCCAGAAGATACCAGGGGAATGTCGGTGAAGGGAAGGAGCGGGATCAGTGCCCATGGCAAACTTGTCGAAGTGGAAGTAGCAAAGGATGTATTATCCGAGCGGATCGAATTGTCCTGTTCGTCATTCAAATTCGTTTAAGCTACCTGGCTCTTCAGCGACCGTGGATATCTCGAGAACCACGCCGGTAAGGAAAGCGTTATCTTTCTCTGAGATATCTCCCCCGTCCTCATGATCGATCCTCTTCTCGGCCCTTCGAGAACGTCCTCGACCCTTCGACAGAGGACTAAGCACAGCAAGAAACACGAATTGTTTCTCTCAACGGAAGTTACGTTCGTTGTCGCAACATGATACGTTCTGTTTTTCTTAATGTGGAACAACTCACCACTGCCGGTTTGCAATTTGCTGCCGGTAAGAGCTTTTCAGCAATTTAGGAATAGCTCATTAAATTTAAAATTTTATTTTGATCTGTTCAATTTCATATATCGATATGCCATCTACTTTAATAGATTAAAATAATTACTTCGGCATAAAGTAAGTTCCAAATAATAAAAGAGAATACATAGTAGGATAAAATGATCCAATTAGTGACAGTGTCCTAGATACTGGAAATCCGACCCTAAATGCTTTCCTTTAATTAGAAGATTAAAGTTTTATTTTAATAAAATATTATAATAATAGTAGACTTTTTAAGAATTCAAATAAAATTAAATGTGCAATAGTGTTATGTAATAATATAATTTAAAAAAGCATTTTAAATCAAATTTCTAGTATTTGAGACACTATCAGTAATTAGGTCATTTATATTCCTATGCTAATTTATATAATTATTTTTGCTTCTTATATGAAGAATTATAACAATTACCTATAATAATTAGTTATAAAGAATGTAATAAAAATGATAAAAAGCGTAAAGTGAACGACGTAAAAGCGACGTTTTCAAATTAAAGAGTTTTATCCTCGATTGATATCATAAATGTGTCTTGGCAACGGTATATCACTGTCGGGCGCGACCGTAGCTGCATTTTCTAAGAGCATCCGCAGGAAAGTGCACTAAATCACTCGAACTAATGAACGACGTCAGGCGCTCGCTCGCGCTCTCTCCGGTAAACGCGCAGGAACTAAAGCGAGATTCTCGAAAAGATCCTCGAAAGCTGAGTGGAAGAGGCGGCCTGGGGTATCGACTTAATTATGCGATGATGAAAACTCGAGATACTACCAATGTCCGTTCCAGTACAAGTGGTGATCCTCGAAACTCAACTCGAATGGCCGACCCCGTTCTCCTCGTTAATTCTAATTCTTGTTAGAGACTTTATTTTATTTTAAGATATTTTGAAGCAAATTCAATGAAATAAAAACCTTTCGAAAATAATATAAGTAAAAAAACACATATAGAAAGACGTAATGTAATAATTGATTTTTAATTGCAATAGTTAAATTAATAAAACGTATATAAACGTGTTAATGCCGGTTATATACATAGAAAATTCATTCATCAATCTCGAAAAAACCATTCTGTATTTTATCAAGCTTGTTTAGTTTAGCCTCGGGGATAAATCTCTCCTGTATAATTTAATAATTAGTTTCGATCTGGACCAGTGCCCGTCCAATTAATGCTGGTAGCGCGTAGAGTCTTTACCTATTCATGAACAAATTACCCACCAATTATCTGTATATGTCTACTCAATATACTCTCGCATGTTCGAATACTAAAATTGTCTTGCTTATCTTTCTTTATACATAATAGAGAGAAAAATGATATTCTATTTCATCCTATCATTATATTAAATCTATTGTATGTTCGCGTGTGATAGATACATCTTATTTTTGCGTTTCTGATAATATTTACAGATTAAGATTTTACTGACAAGTGAAAAATGTTAACGTAAACATAATAAATTGTGTCATTTAAATTCATTACAATTAAGTTTAAATTAATAAAATAGATTGATTTAAAGCAAAATTATTTTGCTTCTTCATATATCAATCTATATTTTTATTTATTTGGTTTTAAATAATCTATCGACCATATTTAGAATTGTAAACACAAATATTTTCTTACTTAGATTTTTTGTTATTAAATTAATTTAAGATTATTAATTAAGATATTTTTTTTTCATCAGAAAGAAAAACAAACAAAAATATTTCTTTATATAAATCTAATTTCTTTATACAAAAAATTACATGATAGGTTAATATAATTATCTATAGTTAATATACTGTTTATAGTATCAATAAAAAAATTTTGTACTATATTATGTTTTATTCTTCTATATTTCTCTTCATTCGATTGTTCGAGGAATTTATTTTCACATTTTCTGTATTTTAATGTTATTATTAAATTTCCGCAATATATGTATATCAAAGACTGATACGCTTTGTGCAATATAGAAACACTTGAAAACGAAACAACCAATACTCGTATCGAACGATCTCGCGATAGAAAACGTTTATCACGTTCGCGGACGAATATCTTCGACGACGAAGCACCATGTCTTATGCGTCGCAAAGTTTCCGGGAGATACGACGAATGAAATTCGTGATGCTGGGAATTTACCGAGTAAATGCGACCCAACCGGCTGATTGATTTTAGCTCTAGAATTGCATCGCAGCCCGGCTGTATTCGAATCGACCTCGACCGAGTTACGTGCTCGCATAAGAGAAAACGACAGTCCTGAAAAAGTTTGCACGCAAAAGAAGATGATGTATAAAAGTGTTAAAGAAAAGAATTCGAATATTTATAGACACATGATGTGCTCGCTGAAAAAGGAACGTACATTTAGTATACATCAAATTTCAAATGTCTTTACAGATAAAGCCATTTTATGTTTCGCAGATGCACAAGACTTGTATCATGAATAAAATTACTATTTTAATCGCAAAAAATTTCTATTGCTTATATAAATCTTTTTGAGAAACCATCCCTCTTACAATTTGAAATTTTAATAAAGCAAGTGTTTAATTGTACACATTGCATGCGTGTTTCTGATAAAGCGTATAAAATTTTTGCTAATCATCAAAAATATGGACGCTGCCATGGGATAATGAATCTCAATAATTTATCATTTTTTTCACAGAAGATATCATTCGAGCAAATGACTAATATTTTCTAATATATTACTTAGATTAGCCAAACAGATGTTTCCATTAAAAATTATTAACAACTTGATTCAAAGATCTTTGTTGACTAAGTCTTTTTCACTCCTTTGGGCAAGCTCTCTGCGCTTTCTCAAATTTTCAGATCCTTTCCTTTATCATTCCGTATACCTCCATGAGAGATAGAGACGAAGGGACATCTGCAGATAGCAGCTGCACTTTAGAAGAACGGAAGGGAGATCGACTGCTCGAACGACACGTCTCGCCCTTTGATACTTCTCGAGAACGCTTCCGTACGCTCCAGCGATCTCTCTCGATCCCTCTTAATGTGAAGGGCTTCTGAATAAACGTTGGAGCTGGTGGAAACGCTACTGGTCGAGTGACAAATCTCATGTGCATATAATCCGAAAATGTAATAGGATATCTTCTCATTATTGTTTAGAGTACCTCACGGTACAGCATGTTATGTATTATTCGTACGAGTATATTATTTAGATGTAAAAGATTTTAGTAGTTGCATATGTCTGAAAATGAACTAGGAAACTCAAAAAATTAATAAATATGCACGCGCGTGTATGATTCATATGTCGAGAACAATGTGTACAGCTACAAAACTAATGATCTGGAGGATATTGGTATAAGATATTGGGAGTTTTATGCTATAAATTCACTAAATATTATAATTTTTTTAGGAAAATTCGATTGAAAATGAAAACTCTTGCCAGTGATACATCTCCATCAAAAACAAACTTGTGTTCAAGCTAAAAAAATTCACTGAGTTGTTATTAACAAAATTAAATTGAAAGATGTATTTAAATAAAATTGTAGCAAAGTGCTGATTCTATTTTATCTCTGTCTTTACCTGTTTTTTATTTTAATAAAAAAATGTGCGTAAAAGATAATAAAATTGTGATGAAATAATATTAAATAAACAAGATAATCTTATATACAGTTATATAAACCTAATTGTCCGAGAACACAGGATGGGAATTTATGTTATGCTACTCAAAATCAAAAGTACATTTTTTTTATGAAAACGCATCACTGGCAAAGGTTTTAACTTCGAATTTTTCCTAAAAATAATAATGTTTGGTAAATTTGTAGTATAAAATAAACTTCTATATTTTGTAGCCGGACAATTAGTTTCATGCCCGTGCGTCATAATAAATGAAATATATTAGTGTCTTTATGTATATCACATATTTAATAAAAATCACATCTCTTACAAAATGCGATAATTCACATTTGTGAAAAAAATTCTATTATAGTTTATCTCATTACTACGGGCACTTAACAGAACTTGGTTACTTCAACTTCGAGACCGAAGATATCAATCTTCCCTGCAGGAATATTTCTTCGAGGTGAGTTTTACAGGAAGAAAGATTTCAAACTATGTGTAGCGCCTTATCGATTTTTCATTACTAGTTTATCTTGTGCTTTATTGACTGAAAACTTCGTTAGAACGGGAGTTAGCGCGGACGGGCATACCTTTGACTTTTAACGAAATTGCAACGGCGATCTAATTATTAAGGGATGCGATTAAATTTCTTAATGACAATAATCGCATCCGAACTATGCGCAAATACTTATAGAATGCCAGTTCACAAATCTTCTTTTGTTTTAGAAACAAAAAATAAGATTTTTAATTGTAAAAAAAAACAATTTAAAGCTTGCTAAATATTTGCGAAATCCTTCAAATACTCGGTAGTGCAGAGAGAGTTTTTCCTTTTCGAATCAATCTTTACTGTATACGTCTATTGATCTAGTTTTTCCTCTTATCCATTATGTAATACGTGCCTCGATATCTTGGGCATTGTATTACTAAACATCTTCTATTGCTTCTGTCATAATCATTGATATGATCGGATCCCTTTCCAATGGAAACTAACGCTACGTACGAATACCATCACCACAACGGAATATTCAATGTGAATAACCTCGTACCTACATCAGAAATATAATATTTCGCGTGTTGATACGCAGAAAATACCTGCCACTTCAGATGTCATGCCAAATCTATTCTGAATGTTAATATTTCGATTTACTTCAACTGCACGCGTCTAGCTTTCGTAAACGATTCGAGAAAATCGCCGTTCTTTTCAATAAGAAAAAAGAGTCTTTATCTTCCTTGAGAGAATGTAATCATACCGTAGATAATTTTAAATAAATCGTTGGTTTTCTCGAATAATATCATATGTGCTCAAGATACGTTTGAAAAATATCCTTTTACTTGACGAGTTATGTTGAAATAGGTCATTTTTTCGTACCAGTTAAAAATATCAAAAATAATTAAATACTATAATATTTTAAACAATAATTAAACATTTACGTAATAAAAAAGTTATTAAACATTATTTAACATTAAATGTTTTTATAAATAAAATATTAGTTATATAGTATATATTAGAAAAAATATAAAAAGAAAAAAATATATAGAAAAAAAGAAATATAAAAGAAATATATTTAAAAAAGTATATTAAAATAAATTAAAAGAAGTGTGGTAATCAAAAATTATACGTACATTGCAATATGCATTGTACGTAAGATCGATAAAATTAATGGAAAAAATTGTCTAGCTATAGAAAATGACCCCGCTAATATCGCTGGAAACGTTGGTGGATAATGAGGGTCTCGCATGGCCAAAAATACAGTGTTTCCGGCGGGGTTGCACTCGATCCAGTAATAATTCACCATCGATTTCGAGATAAACATTGCGTGACGGCGATGGAACGCGGATACCTGACCTAGATTCAAATGCAATTACATATATGTACACATGTATGATACGCACACATATTCGCCTCAGTATAATTATCGACGGCGCTTATCGTTCCGTCGCGCTCGAGATTCCCGAATTTAGCTTGCGAAATTAATTGCAAAAATTGATCTTCTCTTTGTAGAACAATGATAACGTTATTCATGATTAATCTAATAATATACGTACGACTGACCACTAAATTTTCGGTTATGCAATGTGATAGTCACGGAGCCTCAGCCAAACTTACCTGAAATAAAAAAATATACAGATAAATTAGTACAAAAATAATTAAGCTTTATTTATATTAAAAAAGGTAATCTAGTTTAGCAGCAATATTTATGAAATTTAGTTGCTATTCTGCTCAGAAATAAGAAAAGAGGCATTGTCATTGCATGCGGTGTAATGAAATTGCTATTTATTATGAATTGTTCAATATAATATTGTACAAGTTGATTATTAATATGCTCTATAAATGTAACTCACAAAAAAAGTAACGCATTAAAAGTTTTATAAAATAATTTCCTAATATAAACTTTTTTATATCTGTTTCAAAATAGTTAGGATCTGATATCTTTTTATCTTTCATTATACAAAAATTGTGTAGTTAAATCTTACGAATGTATGTAGATAAATTATACATATCTCCATTTTTCGACTCGTTTCAACCGAATTGTCTTAACACATGTCAGGGATGGGAAGTAACGAGTTATATGTCATAGGGTAAGGTTGCCGATATCGCACCNATATCGCAACGGCTTCTAAATCGCACCACCTCGCGTATAAATTCAACCACAGTACTTGTACACTCTTTGTGAAATTATTTGGGAACTACATAACATTATCATCATCCTTCATTGAACTCAACATGTTAAGAACAATAGAAATTTTGTTATTAATATTTATAGAAAAATCGTAATTTCCCTGCTATTTTTCAACATATTTCGTAGCTTGATTGCAAAGAAGATAAAATAATCTAAATTTTGATAATTTGTAATAATTACAATATTATTAAAATTAGATTAACAAAGTTCAAATAACTTTGTGTTCTTATTTTTAAATTAAATAAATAAAGTTTTACAAAATGTTTTAATCCCCTAAATCGCACCATGTCTTAGTTTCCTAAATCGCACTATTGCTTTGATCGTGATTATATATA